>PNEQ01070492.1:26669-49305 GCA_003012365.1 Medauroidea extradentata
TTTTTTTTTTTTTTTTTTTTCAGTGCTTAACGTGCACATCTGCGCATTTATGATTTATAGTCAGTGATTTGATGTCTATATTCTCACGTGTCTTTGGGTTCTACCCACAAGTCACAGACGTGTGGTGTTGCAGTAATCTTATCGTGACTGTCACAGTTAAATGAGTGACGTCACTTTGCAAAGACCACTGCTAACAACCACGAAGCAGAACTGCAGATTTGAACGCAATGCACTGAAACAAATTGAAGAAAAATTCTTTTCGCGGAAATTTCGTGGCCCTACATTGTTAATCATTTCCGTAAACTCACGGACATTTTACAGAAAGTATTGTAACTATACGGAAGTGGCTTCCGTAATTTTTTTGTTTACGGAAGTTTGTCCGTATTGCCAGTTTACGGATGTTTGACCGTAACTTTCCATAATTCATGGAAATATGCTTCTGCAATTTTAAAGCATATTTTATTGTGTTTCTTTAAAACATGCTAGTATTAATGATCACTATTAATACTCTCTTACGAAGTTGGTCTCTTACCACTGCATGAATCTCAATTACTGACTGACTTGTCACTGTAATACAATGGTTAGAGTGTTTGCTTGGTATTCGTAAGGTCGTGGGTTCGAATCCAGGCAAATCCGATAAGTTTTTCAGGTAAATAAATGGTACATGAAGATTGTGAGAAAACATATAACATGATACTATTTCGTATTTCTTGAGAATGGAGATCCAGCAATTTAAAGGAATTTAATTTTTGTGAGGAAAATGGATTGTCCGTAATTTTACGGAGAGTTTCATTACCCAGCAAAACTGAGTATCCGTTAATTTACGAAGATTTCTGGATAATTTTTTGCCTGTACTTTTCCGTAATTTCACGGAAATATTTTTTAACAGTGTACTTACACATTGTTTGTTGCACCTTAAATGATTTGGCTATTCTTATTTGATACTTACGTTCAATAGTGAAATGTCAGAACTCTCAGAGGTTCAGTGAAATGGGTACGACGTGAACACTACACTGCAACCAAATTCGAAGTTGTACTTAATTTATTTTTAACACATTTGTGCTGTAGTTGTTAAATTTGTAAAACACGAGGTAGACATCCGGCGTGAACAACAGTGATACCACACTGACAACGAGAAAAATGCACATAACTTGGGAAAAGAACACAAGGAACAGTAGTGGATAGAAACACTGCCAACTTCCTCACCAGTGCACCACAAGTTGCAGTATATCTGAAGTTAAGAGACTGGGGCTCTTACAGTGAGAGATATATGGATGAACGCGCACGTGGAAATTGTACGACGCCATCCCCCCTACACGAAAGTTGTGGGTTACAGAATGACCGTAACTGCGTTTCGCGTCCTAAGGACCACGGCTTTGGTCAAGAAGGAAAAGGGGCAGTTCATCGCGGCAGAAGGTTTTTATGGCCGACACTGCTTCTCGAAGACCTTTACCTTTTGGCCGCTGCCCTCGCCAGTTACGCCTCGCTATTAACGTTATTGCCGCGTCATAAGCGCACCGGACCTATGTTCACGGTGGGCCTCGCGAGGGAGGGCCAGAGGAAAGATACGATGGCGCGGGTCCGAAGAGGGCTCCGCCAGAAAATGTTTCGTACGTGCTTCCCACCAGATGTTTCCCCGTTTTTTCTTCTTCTTCACTCCTCTACGCCTGCTCTTTCGTCCCGGACCCGCCGTTCCTTCCTAGGTGCCGCGATAAAATACCCCGGCGCTGGATATGAGGTCCAGTTGGCCGAAACAGCCTCTTCATAAAGAAGGGAAAAGAGATGACACAGATCTTCAACCCCCTTGGCACACGCCCCTCTATCAAGCGCAGCTTCCACACACCCCCTCACGGCCCTTCTTCCACCCTGCCGGGTAGCTCTTGCGACAGTTTACTGTCGCCCGCGTCTGGTGCGAAGGGCGCTTCGGTCCTCTAGAATCTTCTCGTCGGGATTCATGGCCGGCACAAATTTCCTCCACAAGTTCCGGAGACATGCGGGAGAAAGAGGGTGAGAGCAGAAACGACATGTTTATTGTTTAATGACGATTTTCACGCGATGGAACTTGTGTCCCTTCTTCTGCGCCCTGGACGGCGAATAGGGGTAAGAAATACGAGAGGAAAAATTTAGAGAAAGAGAACAAAAAAGATAGAAAGAAACCTGAATCATTTTTACTGCTTTGCGACTGCCGCTTAGACTGGAAAGAGGTAATACAGAAGTACAATTGAAATACGGGAAAATACTATTAACCATACACTAAGAAACAAACAACGTTGCTAGCCAGTACTTAAAATGTAATCCGAACTTCATCAGAACAAAAAACCAGACACTTTGAAGTTAGCCCCTTAAAAAAGTATTATAATCGCGATCTTTGAAAATTTGTTGTTTTACCATTTAGTGCATACCCCATTGGCAGCGTCAAATTAGTTTCCAACCAAAAATTTCTGGCTACAATTTTTGGTTTTATTTTTTATGTATTTATTTTGATTTCCGGTGGGATTTCAGAGACTTAGCAAAAATTAATCACAATCGCTATGTTCTAAATAATGGTTCAGTTTGATATTATTTCTTAATTGATCTTTATATGATTATAATATCTACAAATTGATCGTCGTTGTACGATAAGCGTTTTACTTAATATCTAACATCGTTCTGGAATCTGAAATATTGTTTTTTTTTTTTTTTTACCGAATACATTAACTGTGATCTTTGAAAGAACTGTGCAATGGGAGTGCATGACTGGATTTGTTTGTATGGACATACTCCATTGCACACTAACTGTGCAATAACGTGGAAGTAAACACATATTTTAATATATTAGCGGGTAACGATTTCAGTGTGTAAGTTTTTTTAAATTATAATTCCTGTACGATGGGGAAGAACTTATAAACGAAGACTTAGCAACTTCGGCTGTGAAGCAAAAATAAAATCTGTATCTAATGTACGGCGTTACATCACGGTGAAAAAATTAAAAATAAGTTAAAACTTAGTTACAAATTTTGCAAAATGTCGTCACAATGTTATAAATTTTATAAAATATACGTTAACACTGCATAACAATTTAACAAAATGAATATTATATATTCCAGAACTGCTAACAATAACAATAGATGTTATAGCATATCAGAAATACAAGATAACATCATATCTTCTAAATATTTCTTGAAATAGTGCCGTAAGTTATTACTACCATATTTATACAGTATTGTGTTTGTTAAATTTTCCAAATTACAAATCAGCAAAAGCGTATTTACTATGCAGGCACAGTTCCGTTCTAATAAAGTCAATAACATTTTGTCACGTAAATAAGTTTGAAGTATTTTTTAAGTATACTGAATTTTAAAACTGTTGACGCCCGCAAAAAACAAATAAGTAGTCACATTAAGCTTTGAAGAAAGCATTAAGTTCTAGCAATTGCCTTCAAAGCTCCAGCAATATCAAGTAAAACGTTGTGTGGATGGAAACGATTTTTTTATGTAAGTGGGATTTACGTCTTGTCGACAGCAAGATCATTAGACGGTTGTACACAACTTTGCACAAGGACAAGAAAATGGAGGGAAATCAACCACACTGTTTGTTTAGAAACTATTCCAGAATTCGCATGGAGCTAGTTTGTGAAACTCTGGAAATCAGAAATCAGGATGGCTGGACCGATGCAACCAATATGCACAAAGTAGCTACACGAATTGAAAATGTTTTGAATAGACTGCGCCTAACCACAACCGATTTAATGCTTGGCGGATACGAGCGAGATAGAAAATGCAATAAGGCAGAATTTCACAGATACACTACATACGCTCTCACCGTTAAAACTCCGACATAATTCACGTACACCTGCTAAGTTGAGAAAATTTTCACTGCTTTCAAAATATCTACCTACATTTGCACGGTTCTTTCTGCTCAAGAAACACGCTTGTTGCACGCATAAAGGCGGGAGCACACCTGCTTCGCGTGTAATGTTCGCCATTATGACACCATCACACTCGTACTTCCACAGAAACATGAGTACACACGGAACTTGACAGACAACAAAGCAAAACATGAAAAAATAAACACACTCCCCTTTTGATCACGATGGATACAGATTCTACCGTAAAACTTTTATTATGTAAACTCAAAAGTTCATACGGAATAAATGCACGTGACATTTTAATCGCGGCAATTTTTCTATTGTAAGTAATTTTAAGTTGTTCATAAACTGTTATTTCCAAATATCTAAGGTGGTATTACTGTAATTCCAATCTTTTACTGCCATAGACGTAAAACTTACTTGTCGCTCACAGAATATGCCACAGTATATATAGGCCTATGAATTAAATGAGCTACACCTTTATGGGACATCTTACCACTTTTAACATTTATTGACTGCCAGAAAATTTACGTGGACTTAGTCTTTCAGAATTTATGGAGAAAACGTTAACTTAAATGTTCAACCAGGATTTAAAATTTTACCAACGCTACAATTATTTAAGTAGAACTGCGTTACGGTAAAATAAATTTGCGGTTAGTACAAAGTGCCACTGTAATTCAGTGTAAAACAATTTTGACAACGACACTTTTAATCAAATACATAAATCTAATGGTTACGAAAAAAGTTATTGACAAACAGCACCTGACTGAAAACACACACATGGACTTGCGTCGATGGTTGTACCTGTGTGTAGTTACATACCAAAATCGAGTAACAGTTTCTACGTAAACGTTTTAGTAGCGAACACACAAACGGATTTAACATTTTTACTCTGTCGTTAATATCTAAACAATGTGTCTTTCATAGGGCATGGCACATCTTTCAATGCTAAATTAATTTATTAAAAATTAGAGTTTTCTTTACACAAAATGGTAAAAATAAAAAAGGGAAAAACTACAAAACAGTTTTTGAAATTGCATTATGATTTTCCCGGGCGTCGTACCCCGAGAGCACAATTTATGACACCAAAATTTTGACGTTTGGTGAGCAAGGGATTATGTTTATGGAATGCATCATCCTCGCTAAATTATTTGCTCATAAAGTTGGCCAAGAATCTAGCCGAAGATTGTAAATTTAAATGTTTTAATATTTACTTAAAAAAACTGGCAGTTTTAACTGACGTTTTTAGTACTTGATGTGGCGTTTTACCCCACATGTTGAATTTTCAGAGTTACTAATAAAAACAATATTTGCATTGAAATCACAAACAAAAAAAATATTGCTAATGACTTTGCAAATACGTCCTCAATTTTTACATACACATTACATGTAGGCTCTTGAAAGGCGAGAGTATAATCATAATTTAAAATAGATATTCTGAGTGTTGCAAAATTCCATGTCGATATTCAAGGGAAACAATCCTCACGTGTAACAAAAAGTGTTATATGAACATAGGTCCAAAAACGCACCGTTTCTGCGCTACAGTTGGCAATACATGACGTATGCTTGATAGCGCACGGGTAGGATCATATTGCTGTGGGGCATCATTACAGCAGTACATAACATGTTACTATGCCACACACTACGCCACTAACACACAGACAGTAGGAACAACTGTGACACAGCAACATGATCCTGCCAGCGCGCTATCAACCATACGCCATGTATGCCAACTGTAGCGCAGAAACGGTGCGTTTTTGGACTTATGTTCATAACACTTTTTGTTCCTCTACTACTCGACCACGCCAACTAGTCCTCCCGTGAGGGGAAGAATCGTGGCACTAGTAGTAGGTAGACACGTCACAGGGAGGGGAAATGTACTGCGTCTGACACGAGTCATAGCACACGGTCAGTGGAGACGTATTGAGACTAAAACCAAGCCAGCTGCCTGTGCCGCAGTTTTATGGTGCGCAACACTAGTTGCGCGCTGTCGTCAAGGACAACACAGAAGTAGTTCGCATTTTTCCCGCGGGACTAGTTGTCGTGGTGGAGTAGTACACGTGAGGATTGTTTCCCTAGAATATCGACATTGAATTTTGCAACTTCCTGTATTACTAACGGCGTCATCAATATTAGTCAGATGTTAAAGAGTTTACAAGTTTTCAGCGAGGTGATGTATTTTACTAGTGCTAGATGATGATACAATTTAAGAAAGTAATTATAAACAACCTAAAAATAAAAACAATAAAAAACCAGTAATTCCAACTGGTCTTGTGATGTCCCGCCGTAACTACGCCTGCTCTTATCACTCTTTATATCGTCTGTGTTATTTCCCAGTATCATGTACTCTCTCGTCATTAGATCCGAATGGCTAGCAGGAAACAAAGCCGATTCCGTAGTCCACGATGATTGCTTTCTCAATTATTAACTGCCAACCCCTCTACCCCCCTCCCTCCCCGAGCTCAGTTTCCCAGCTACGTTAAACCCTAATATCGACAAATGAACTTGGTGCGATTTCTCGTCCTCCAGGGATCAACACCCTACCAACATGGTAATAAAAAAATTCTCAAGGGGCGCATAAACGTAATCAGCAGCAGTTCAGACACCCTGAAAATTAAAACAAGGCCTAGATTATTTTCTCCCCTTCCAATGGAACTGCTCCGTGTGTACACGTTTCTTCTTTCAGTGTCTCTTTTTTTTATCGGATTTCACTTTACGTAACTGATGCTAAAACAAACTATTCAAATTTCTCGATCGTGTTTACTTTAAACAAATTCGGTTTCATAGAAATGGATGACAAATTGTGTTCGCACGCCCTTATTTTGTCTATGAATATCCTTATTATACATTATCACATTGGCCAAGCAGCTCGTATTTGTAAGGAACCGACTGAAGATCTCTTTTGATAGTATCTGATAATATTTGAGTACAATTACAGTAGGTTCCAAACAACAGACTTCTGAAGTAAACGGTACATATGACTATATTACTGTACGAACCCACTTTAGCTGTATTTATCACCGTCTCTATGACCTCATTGTCTGCGAGACGTAAAGCCTTACCTTATAATTTTCGTATATTTCTGGACGTGGTAAAAATAAAATTGGTACATTTTACAGTAAAGAAACTTCCTTGCATAATTTATTTTCGTGTAGTTAACAGGTGATATATAAAATTTTCTGTTTGCTTATTTTTTCAACGTAAAAATTGGAAATTCTATTATTCTCGTTGAAGTCAAACTACTTTTACGGAAAAGACAAACTTTGATGAAAGTTTTGAATACAGTACAATGTTGACAAATTTATTCCAAAACAAATATTTTTAGCAATTTTCTACAGGAACATTATGGATAACTTTCTGTGAAATCTATTTTCACACTAAAAAATGTAAAAATATCTTATTCTTACCAAGAGTGGCACCTGGAGAAATTCACTAGACAAAAATCCAATTCGCTAAAATATATTCCTTATTTATTTATCGGTTATAACACTGATACCTATTTACCCTGTCATTTAATTAAGCAAATACCATGCAATGACAAATTAGATTTATCACAACAAAACACATCGTATGCCTGGATGTAACTAACCTGAATTAAAAACATTCATTTTAGTTGTAGAAACTAACCACAGACACTGTTAACTGTTAAGAACTCTGGCGACAACAAGAATAAGAATTCCCATGTTTTATTTAATATAAACTATCTTAATAACCTGACGACATACATTAAGCCAACACAGGAATTTTTACTCATCTCTGTGCGGTCAACATGCCTATAAGACTGCCGGTTTTCATTTTCTATTAATATCCTGATAACTGAGAGCAGATACGTATTTTTCTGCTAAAAAAAACACTAAAAATACCTCATTATAATTGTTTTCTCCCACATTTTTATTCATAGAGAAAAGAAAAACTTTTTTATCTCAATGCATAAAATTAAGCGCTAACGTGAAAGACGGTATAAGCCCACCGACTATAACTTAACACGTAAGGGGGAAGATATTAGTTATACAGGTTTCTTATGTTTAGTTAATTACTATTCCAACCTTTTTAAAAAGAAACTTAATGATCATTACAGATTCACACAAAAACCCAACGAAAATAGTATCCTATCGTAAACTTTTTTTTTTTTTTTTTTTGCAAATTCGTGCAAACATTACAGTTTGAAAATTCCTAAAGTGTTTAACTTACCCGAGTCACAATACATCAATATTCTTGCTCGCGAACTGATTCAAAAGTACGCAGCGCCCGTAAGACCTGATTATTCTTCCACAGAGTTTTTTCTTTCCTTCTAAATAAAAGCACGCAGTGGGTGTCGGTGATTTTTAGTAACACGTGCGTTTTTATTACAATTTTAAATCCCAACAATCATTATTTATATATTACACTCGAACGCGCACGAGAGTTGTTTTATCACAAAAATGTGAGAGAAACATATAAAGGACACGTAGCTTACGGCTGTACCTGTTTTATTTGCAATAAATGTCGGTTTTTACATCCACATTTAAGGGCGTGCACACGCTTAAGGTAACACCTTGGGTGATAGCTCATACATATTTATTTCCCTCCTGTTTTTGTAAGAAATCACCTGCCGTATTTTTCCGATGATTTTATCAACACGTCATGTATCGCTGTCTCTCGTTGCTACCCACAATCCGCTGTAGTTAGCAAACTCATTCTAAGGCCTGTTCACACACTCAAACTTCGCTTCAAATTTGCTTAAACTTTTACTGAATTTAATTTATTGAACACCACGGTATCTTTAATTATTATTATTTTTTTTTTTGCAATATGCGTGTGTACAGCACTCTCAACCAGTGTGGTTTTCACAGATTCCGGATGGATAGTTTCGACTAATTGAATCTGTAAAAAAAAAGGTAAATCTTTGGATATTCACTGATTCCGATGCACAGTTTCATAGTGCCAACATTCCAAAAACGAGCCAGTAAATACTAACTGAATTTCCAGTGGTTTTTCACTGATTCATATGATGAAAGTGTTCCATCCGAAATCTGTTAAAACCATTGGCAAATCTGTGAATATTCAATAATTCTGATTTAGAGTGTAAACGTAACCATTATTCTGGACATACGTCTATGTGACGGAATGTTTCCAATTTTATGAAAACCTACATACAATAACAATACATGCATAAGCATAAAAAACACAAAAGAAGACAGAAATAGCCGTTGTCAAATATCAATTCAAGTTAATTTTTTTGTGCTTAGTCATTTTGTGTTGTTGTGGGTTTTCAGTGGCACGTGAAAAGTTTTCTCGCAATGATGTACTACGCACTGAATAATTGTACAGTTTGTCATGTGATGCCATATTAACGTAGCAGCTGCTACTATTTTGTTTTCTTATTTACTTATTGCCTTGGATTTCTTCCCGGGTTTCCAATTTAGTCCAACGATACGCACTTAATCGAAACGTAATGTTTGTACTTCGAGAAATTGTAATTCGTTACAGCCGTCATTTATTATACGAAAATTAAAATTTTGATCAAAATAGGTGACGCAACCAAAGTGGCCGTCTGCTAGGGCGCCAAGTGGTATGCAGAGTTTCGGCCATTATCAGATTATTCGAAAACTGATTATCGTACATCAGTGATGTCTGCTTGCTCAGGAATAACATTTAAGGCCACGATCTTTCATTTATTTCAAACAATTGCAAATAACTCGAATATTTTTTAAACAAATGCATTGAAAAAATTTGAGACTGTGTACAGTCATACGACACGCAATTATGCCAAAGCGTTTTTTTTTAATAATGTGCCCGTTTGCTGGCAAAAAAATATTGTGCTTCATTTTGACTTATTTTGACAACAAAACATATGATGTTTCAGGGAAAAAAATAAAAAAACTTGTTTGGTGAATTGCAACAGAAAAATATATACACAAACGATGGTGTAAAAGAGTTGAAACTGTAAGAATGAATTTTTGATACGTGTATTAATTTGCGTTAAAAAATATTTTCGAAACCACTGCAAATCTAAAGAGCGAGGCCTTAAATAACGTTTCACTTGTGTGTACCAATTTCAAGTTCACCCCTAATCATTTCTAGTGGCAGAACATGGCGAAAATGAGAGTTTTGCGGTCTTTTTCATGTACGTGTAAATCTTGTCGCAGAATCTATTAAAAGGTATAGGCATGTACAGTATACCTTTATCTTTACTTTGACGTCGTGTTAAAATGATAGGGCCATCACTAAAGTCTCATACAGGAGAGTTGTCATAGAGAAGACAGCACGCAGTTCAATGACTTGAGCTTAGAGGCTAGGGTGATGCGTGATGCGCGTACAATGTCGTCTTTACCGCTTCCACAATTCTAGGCCTCAAACACGCAAAATTCGTTCACACAGGCGGACACCTTAAGGGATTGGGCCCGAGTTTTTCGGCTTTCGAGAGAATTATTTTTTAAAATCCATATGAGAGTCAATATCGCAAAATTGCTTTCTTGCAAATTGGCTTCTAGAAACCTACAATTATATACTGTGCGCTCTAAGGCTGCCGCCTACCTCACGTTTCAAATGCGTTGAGGCGATACGGCAGTTGATGCACGTTTCAAGGTCGCCCTTATGTCTCCATTTTCTAATATTAAACGCGCAGGTAGGCGGCCAATAATGGCCTTCAGTTTCAAGACGAAAATAAAAACGTAACTATTGACATACTAAAAACTGTGAGGACTTCTAGTTGTGCTAGACATACGGGAGAATCTTCCCTTGCGAAGCTCACTGATATCATCCCTGAAGATTTGGAGGCTGTGGGGAGGGGGTCAGGGTAAGAGAGTGTGGGTAAGGGGGTGATTGAGAGACGCCTTTCCAACTGCGTGGGGAGTGAAAAGTGGCTGGGGGCAATATAGGATTCGTCTGGGGGGTGAGCCAGCAGAGACTTCAAGTTTACGACACGAGCGGGAAATGAAACGCTGCATTTTATGTCGTCCAGAAAATCCCCATCTTCTTCAGAGCCGAGCATTGGCTTCTCCCGAGAAGGCCAAGTAGGACGCGCCGGGGGAAAAAAAGTAGAAAACTGTGAGGGCTTGGCGATACACGGCCACCGTCTAGACATCGCGAGCAAAGCAGCAAAACTTTTATTATATTTTGCCAATCTACTGAACTTTTATTTATTACTTTCGCTCTGGTCTGACGTCAGACGCATAAGCAGTGGGAATTCAGGGAGGGGGGATAATTCTGGTATTTTTAATACTGTTATTTTAGTTCAAATATTTATACTAACAACTGCAGTGAAAAAAATACTTATTAATCACCACAAAATATTATGTCACAATGGACCTTACCAAATTTTTTTTGTAGTGACCACAAAGCATTTTTGCTGTCCCCAATAAAGTTTTGCAGTGACCACAAACAATATTTGTAACCAATACAAAATTATTTCGTGAGGTCCATATTAACAAAATATTTTGTAGCCACAACAAAACGGGTTTTTCTGTGTAACAACAGATGGTTATGAGAGAATCTACTTTCGTCCATGAAACAGCAATACGTCGTAACCCTCGTTTTAACTGAAGTTAACTATTCGCTATATAAAGGCATAATGGCTATTATTATACTTTCAGTAAAAATGTCATATCCCCCCCAAAGACTAATCTGGGTTTATTTTGATGCAAATGAGAATGCTTTTTCTCCTATAACGTTTTTAAAAAAAAGTTTTCAGTGAAACGTCAGCACTGTGGGATACGACATATTGAAGTTTCATGAAAGCTTTACTACTTGAATTACGGATAGAAAAATTTTGTTTCCACAGTTGTTGCCCCCAAAAGTTCGACACACAGTCGCCACTACAGCTTGCACTGATATTTATATCGTATTCGTGCTGTGGGTAATGACATAGGCCTACTGCCAACCGCCATGACTGTGTTCAGGTTGGTTTATCTTCTCGTGTTAAATTCAAACGCAGTGGTTAAAGGCTGTATCGACTGACATCACATCACAGGTATTGGGACAAAACTTTATTGTTACATGTTTAGGTCAATTTAGATTTTAAAATTGTTGATCTTGTGTAATTAGTTTTATTAATGTGAATACGCATGCGTAACACCATGCTCTCTAATTACTGCTGTTTTCGCGATGGTTATTTTTTTAACACTTAAATGAGAGCATATATCACAAATCTGTTTCGCAGTTTTGTTTAAAATGGTTTTTGCCACGATGACAATTATTTTTCAAAACAAGAAAATATACGGTTTCGACAAAATAGTCACGTTTTTCAGGATTTCGTTAACTATAAAACTAGCTAAAGCAATATAATTTTGTGCTTTGAAAAAAAAAATCCAACATAAAGAAGACCATTTTAAAGAAAACAACCACCCAGAGTTTTTTTTTATATCTGATGTCGTTTAGGCGTAAATATTAATTTCTCTACACAAAGTAGAAAATAGCGAGCATGATCTTAACCAGATATCCGTGTTAAATAGTAAAATATAAATTTTAGAAATCTATGTTAATGACAATAATCATCCTACAAATTAACAGACTGTTAACCACAGACAACAATATGCACTGGGTGCTTTATCTGTTTTCAGGACAACAAAAGTTCTCAGGATTTTAAAATATGCACTTTCTTCTGTCGGTACACAAAAAAATAATATTTTTAGAAGTAGTATAAAAATTATACAAAAATACAGAATTTTGAATGATTTCGTTTAATATTATGTGATTTAAATTGTACTTCTGTATTTGGCAGTTAGGTGTTTCTTCGGTTTCGCCACTATTCACTGTATAATTTTGTTTCCGCCTATCATTTATTTGCTGATTCATGCTACTAAGTCTCATACCCGCCGCAAGCAAAGAAGTCTTCATAAGGATACATTTAAAAGTTACATTAACTAAGAAATCCATTGTAGACGGCTATCATCTCTACCTGCACTGGAAATGTGTGTCAGCGAATTTTGCGATTGTTCCTTTGCATTACGTTTGTATACCCACAACAACGACACACGCACACAGTTAAACCTACAGTATACGGCAACTCGCAATACGTTAAAGTGGAGACAATAAATTAAAAATTTTACACCAACTTGCATCAGTAAACAGAATAGTTTTTTTGGGCATATGCCACTGCAGGCGAATGTTGTCGTATTATAACCCCCCTCCCCCCCAAAAAAGGATAGGAAAGCTAGTAAGCTTTAGTCAGCTTACTAACTTTTCTTCCTTTGTTTTTTTTTTTTTACCGAGAGTTTTTCTGCAAGTGCAACATTCGCCCGCAGTGGCGTATGTCCAAAAAAAACTGTTCTGTTTATAAAACGAACCCATTATAAGAACCGTTCAAAGATCACAATTTGTTACACTGCATTAAATGCACAACCACAGCCCTGATTCATGGTTATTGGCAGAATGTATTCGTACAGAGGTGTTGCTCTTTTGACTGTGCCGCACAGAATATAGTTACTGCGTCACCACACGCCAGTGATTGCGGGTAGGACCCCAAGACATTGACAGACAAAAACATCCAATGACTGAACACTATGTAGAGCTGCAGATGTGCAGGTAAGACCATGAAACAAGTTGATTCAAACATATTTTTAGCAAACGTCATTGGCTCAACTCGGAGCCCTTGATGAAATCATTATATTTCGGGCCCTTCAAAATGTTTAGGTGATGGTTTATCGCGGGAAAACTTGGCTGTTTGCTAGGTTTCAACGCACGTTCAGCTCATCAGAAGATGAATGGCTTTCGCTTGTATGTAGAGATGTTGCCCTATTTGACTGAGCCAATAATAATCCCGGTATTGTAATATTTGATGCCTGTTATTGGTCCGCAGACAGCTATGTTGTGTCAGAAATATGTCACCAACTCATATGTGTTGCAAGAGACTACAGTGTTTCCAAGGGTGTGTTGGCACAAAAATATTTCGCGATATCCCATAATCTCTAAAAATGGTAATAAAAGAAACTGTTCCCGGAGACTTCTTCCTGTATGCGTGAAAAATACCAACGTGATTAGAAAAACACACAAATACAAATATACGCTAGGCTTATCACCATTCTTCCCACACACAGAACGATATGGTCACCGGCCTTACAGATCCATAGAAAAGATAATAATTGTAAAACATTGCACTACAATTGCGTGGCTTGCACGTAGAGGTGATATTGCATTGCATATGTCGGTCTGTGGAACTCTTAGTGAACCGACGAGTTTTTACTTTACACTTACAATCGCAGCCTATTTACGGTCCGACTTTAAAAATGGAAACCCAGACTCCGCCTGTAAACAAATGGGCACATGCTTTGTATTTTGGAATTATTCGATGATCTGATGGGACAAATTCGTACACGGGTAACGCAACAACGCAGAGCTTTCATAAAGTTTGAAAAATTCATTTCAGTTCAGTTCCTTTCATAACCACTGTGCATATTCGTGGCTTTAGTACGGATACACGACCATGTTTTAATTGGTGAGTTAATCATTAATTAGTGTGTTATTTTGTATGGTTCTAGTGCAACGCCGTCGAGTATTTCTTATTTAGCATGTTTTGATACACTAAAAACTAAATTATTAACTACTAAACGCTAACATTACAATAATACTGAATCGGTCCAAATAGACATTTAGCTAATTGATAGTGTCCTGTTTCAAGGATAATTATGTTCATGAGGACATTGTACAACTAAGTATGTGGCTTGATACCCCAAAAATAAATGTCAAAATAGTAATTCCAAAAAATAATAGATTTTAATGTTTGACTACGGCTACTTGAAAAAATGTTAACCCGTTTCTATTAAACAGTTATTTAATCAGTATAGTTTTGGCTACACTAGATTCTTACACTGTCATATCCTGAAATCTCCCCCAATATTATACTTCAGTGTTTCATAACTGGACTTAATTATTTGTGTACGAGAACGAAAACTTGAATACAAAAATCAATTGTTCTGGGACACAGATCATCCACGTCGCAATAGACGATAAACACCATATTGCAACAAATGAAGCTGTTAACAAAAATAATTTTCAAAGTCTGAATTATTTAAATAAATAGGTTACGGGCATTACATTCAATTATTTGCGTAAAATAAAAGTTAACCCGTTTTTTTTCCAAATATTTCAAGTCGACTCTCTTAATTCGAATCAATATGCGAACAAAGAGATGCCGGGAAAAAGTTTTATCGAAATTACATGCTACAGTGAATAACACGATGAAAGCCGAAAGGGTTTTTTGACTGAGGAGGGGGAGCGGGTAGACAGAAAGATGAAAGAGGAACAAACGCAGTACCTGAAAGGAAATCTCTGAAGTTAGAAGTTGATTAGTCGTGAGATAGCGACTTTGGTTAAAAGTGAAAAGAAACTTTGTTCTTTGCATTCTCATTAGCAGTGAATGCCTGACCCAACAGTTTATTAAGACAAAGGTTGGTACCAGAAAGAGCTTCGTACTTGGATAACTTAATAAAACAAATTGAAAGTGTGCCAGTAGTCAGGTTTAAACACTGACAAAATATTGCAGTGCGTTATTTCGGCACGAATCAGTCTACAAACTAAAAAAAATAATAAAATAAAAATAAACGTACTAATAAGTATGACCCGGTAATTTTTGCAACAAGATTTTTGCACCATATTTTTTCAAATGCCTTACAGCAAGCGCCATTTAAGTTGTCGGGTAACCAGCTGGAATGTGTTGCATATAATATTACTACCATTTTAAATTCGAATGACTAATTTACATAGGCCGATTTCATTCCGGTATTTATAGGCTACTAGGTGTTTCTGCAGCAGCCTGTTGCTTGAATGTGCCCTTCACTCAGCTGCCACTCGCCATCTACAGGCGCGCAGTGTATGCACACACGCGTAGATTTGCTTCATGGTACACACGATACGACTGTATTTTTATCTCTCGACATCTTAGGGTTCTGCTAATCACAGACACGTGGTGTCGCAGATTCCTTTTTTCTGATTGGCACAGTCAAATAAGTGTCACCTATACGCAAAGACAAGTTGCCAATAATCACGAAGCAGAACTACGGTTGTACACGCAAGGTGCTGATACCAAGTGATGCGCAGATTTTTCCGCGAAGAAACTGCCGGGTTCCGCCCATATGCTTACGTTGTCGACTATACCAAGTTTTAATTCTGAAACACACTAGTTTCAGATTCCGCACAGTAACAGGAATGACTCACGAACATTAACTAACTCGTAGCTAGATGTTTGTAAATAAAAACGTACAAAGCAATCAAAGCTTATTTTTTTTTCTCATGAATAGAACACTGATCAAGAATGAGATCCAAATTAGTGTTGGTACAGTTAACATTTTAAGTCCAGAAAATAATCAAAATATTTTTAATAAAAACAAAACTACTGACATTTAACCATAATTAAGAGATTTTTGTAACGACATGCAGTAAAAGTGGTTAGAAAAACCGTAGAGATCGCATATAAGTTTGTAAATAGAATATGCCCCTGTAAAATGCCACAATCACGAATGTTTTGAAATATCCTTAACATAACTGAATATCTTATTACTTCAGAAACTTAAATACCATCAACATAGTCCTCTGATATGCGAATGAAGTAATATATACACGAAAAAAAAGTAATTCAGAAAAAATATGAATTTTACACATTTTTGATAGAATAACGATAGTTGATAAATAGTTATAAGTTTGTTCTCTGCAAAAAAAAAATATTAAAAATGCCTGACGTTATGCCAAAGTGTGTAGGAGGGGGGAGAGTATAAAACGTTGTTAAAGATAGCAAACCCCGTCGTGCTATTGAGGACAGAGAAACGCTTTGTTTACGCCAATCATGAATTTTTACTTACGCACGCCGATGTATCTAGTAGCAGTTTCCACCACTGGGAAGTAACAAAAACACAACGCACAGCAAAATGTTACACGTTTATAAACCCCATCTCCCCTCCCTTTTTTTCCACCTTCCAAGTCGAGGCGCCATTTCCAGATCGCAATTGACTGCGAGGGGGAAAAAATAATCGGTTTGGTAAAGGCGTCAGGTGCTGGTCAGGGAGTGCGGAGGAGGGGGAGGGGGGGAAGTGTTTGTGATTTCCCTGCTGCGCGGACTGTACTGGATGCTGAAACGCAAATCCGCTCGTTTCACAGCTAATCGAAAAAGAGGCGCAAAGTGATTTCCCAGCGCGAAATCAAATTGCAACGAAACCATTAATTCTCTCTCTTTCCCTTCTACTACATTCTCTCTCTCTCTCTTTCTCGCTGTTTCTCAGTCACGACGAACTTGCGATTTTTTTGGGGCGATTGTGAGTGCGTGTCGTGTGTGTGTGTGTTTCTGTCACCTGGCGCTATTTTCGGCGCATGCACGGATTACGGTGGAATCACAATGGCGCGTCAGAATCCGCGGACGCCGCGCCGCGTCGTGAAAAACAAAAGATGTCCACCAATCAGTGCCGATGTTTGTGTGATGTCAGTGCGAAAAAATGGCGGACGTGATGTGAATAGAATAAGCATATCGACTTTATTCCCATATAGTGTTAAACTGCTGAGTTAGTAGTAAAATATGTTATATATATGTATATATATATATATATATATATATATATATATATATATATATATTACAAGGCATTTTAATTTGTCATTAAAAGCGAAAAATGGACCACTGCAGAAATCTGTCCTTGTTCCTTTGTCCGTCACATGTGATAGTCTGGATTAATATAGAATAGTTTTAGTTAGTGATAAATGTCGAAAGGTACAATGAGCTTAGACAAAGGTCTGTTTTGTTAGGCCAGGAAACTACAGTTAAAATAATGTTCCTCGTGTCTTTAACACTGTTCGAATCGCCTGGGAGATTGTCATTTAAAATTCTAAACCGACCACATTACCAAATTATGCGTCAAAAATTTTGGAATTTATGGTAGACATTTTTTGATGTTGAGTTAGGCTACATTAAATCACCAGTAGTTCTGAAATACTGGTGTTTCCGTAGCCATTGCAGTCAGTATTTCAACTGAAATTGCGAAGCATGGAAAATTATAAATAAAAGATAGTCGTGTTACATAGAATGCTAGCAAATCGTAACATAACTTAGAATATTTTAGTGAAATAACAAAATACATTACTTGAACCACGTTTTGGTAGCACTTCATTTTTTTTTTTCAACGACAGGCTAAGTAACTGAACGAAGTAATTTGGTGTTACAATACATAAACGTATTTATTTCCCAGAGGTGTTTACAAGAAGTAACCTTCTAGGTTTTATTCGGTCACATGATCAGGTCCCTCGATTATCAGAGATTAGCTAGGTTGTGATGGAACCCACGCAAGCTGTTGACTTGGTTCGTTTATTGGACGCAAGCGAACTTTACTTGGGTCACTCTGCAAACGCTTTTAGTTGAAAATTTACTCTAGCGGAATAACCGAGTGACTTTTCGTAAACGCCTAGGCATTGGAAAGGTTAGTTCCACTACAGGCTAGAAAGCTCAAAGTTATCAGTTTGGCTCAGGAACAACTTCAGCTGCTTGATGCACATGGTATTGGTAAGGAATGTCAACTGACCAATTACAGAGCTTCTGTGAATCTGAAGTTAAATTAATTCGTTTATTTTTCATTTCAAAATTAGAAAAGTCTCTTCTCTCTGCCAAGCCTAGTTAGATTTTATTTTACTATACAGTCTCGCATTTTATTAGACCCCCATAGCGATAGCTCCGCAATTAGAAGCAAAACTTTCTCCTGTGCCAAACTCTCTTTAATTAACGTTTAGTATCGGGACAAAATAACGTCGAAATTCCGACGAGCTCTAGTTTACGATTTTACTGGCCGTTTCGTGACATTCGAATCCATCCTACCTAAATTCCTGAACTATAAATTCACAAATTGGCAGTTTCTAACAAGCTTTGTGGTGCAAGGCCGGATTTACACGTTGGCTCGATACACTCGGACCAATCTTGAAAAAGAAAAAGGCCAATGGCCTAGCCATGTCCAGACGTCATTTACACAATGGTCAAAATCAGGTTTGGCCAGTCATATCGCCAATGTAGAGCCAAGGCAATGGAGGATAAAGTAAATGTGACAGTTTCATGCTGTGTGTAACTTACATTTGCAGGATACTGACAGAAAGAGAACTGTCATCCATTCCCATGCATCTGATGCCGCATTTCTATTCTTATTTAGTTGAGGGTCGCACAACAAATTTTCTCCCTAATATAGTTCTATAAACACCAAAACTTTCTCGTTTGGCCACTGATACATTCTAAGTATTGTTATCTCGCTCAAATTACTAATCAACGAAGACACGTAACACCAACGCATGCACCAACGTTTAAATAAAGCCCAAGTCAACAGCACTGCATACGCCAATCCCTTTTATGTTGGACGAAAACCGACAATTAATGGTCAATGCTTCGAACACATAGCCACCGTTCCAAGCACCAGTTTCACATTGGTCGAATCCTTGCAAGGTCGGGTGTTAGCCCCAATGTGTAAATCCAATCTAAGGATTAGTGGCATATGAGCAGATTCTCGTTGCCCTGTGGCACTGTCTTTCTCTAGGCTCTATTCACCCACGAGGAAGGAAGAAATCCACTCGCGACCAACCAATCCCTGTCTCATTCGCGCTACGTACACGTCAGACCAGCGGAGCTGGTGCGCGCGCCCGTTTCAATTTTGCACGCCGGTCGGCGAGTTAAAGTGATTAGGCGCGAAGGGGCTTATCGCCCCGGATGCGAGAGGTGTCGGGAAGCTACGCGGATGAAGGAGGGGGTTGGTGCGCCGAGGAGAGGACCCGAGAAGGCCCTGTGGGACGCTTCCAACTGGGAGGAGTGCGAACAAGACATCTACCCGGACGCCCACCCGAACTAATTCATTGTCCTCCGGCGAACCAACCGGGTCTTCCTAAGACGCGGCGACGTCATCTTCCTCGTAATGCGAGTACTGCGGATGCGGGCGACCAGGGCTTTACATACGCCGCTTGCTTGCTGCGCTGGCTTCTACGGGAACAAAGCAAATTACTCGCGACGCCCACTGGGTTTCTGGAGATAATTAAACTCGGCGGATGTGAAAAGTGAAGTTTCCGTCTACTGTTGCTCCTTTGTGAAGACCATCACCCGTCTTGCGCTTAGAGGCTGCGAAGAACGCGGTACGCTATCAAGACATAGCCTAACAGCGAAGGTTTCCAACAAAAAACCTATACACGAGAAGGAGTGGGTGGTCAAAATGTGGCTAAAAGGGGGTGGTGCAGAACGGGACACCCAAAACATTTAAAGAAATGTATTTGTAAAACGGTTATTAATGACCCTTCAAAATAATGTTCACCATTTAGAATTTGTAACATTTTTGTTTCAGACAGTTTTTTTTAATAAAAAAATAATCCATCACTTTTAACATTATCAGTGATCGCATTAGCCGATCTTCCGATTGCACAAAATGCAAAAGGGAGACATTATTATATTATAGCAGAATGTTAGAGGAAATTTCTACTCTTTACCGAATTCTCTCAATTGACAATTCCTAAACATACAAATATCTGCGGTCATTTTGTTCTTTCCCTCCAAAATTAAGTACAAGAATCAGTTTCCAAGAGAACATAACACTCGTGAAGCTTTCTTGGGAATTTCTTTTGAGTTGATTGTCTTGTATTAGTCTTAATGAATAAGGCTGTCATTTAAAACAAGACATTGTGAAGATACAACATCCAACCAACTAGAGCACGATGGTACTCATCAGAAAAATGTCTCTTTACAAACGTTTTTGAGATCATAAAGTTCATACGACCCTGCAAAAACAGAAAAAAATTTAAAATTCAACAGAATAAAGCTCATCATCAAAACAAGCTACAAAAACTTGCGAAATAAATTGTCAACATTCAAGAATTTAAGTTAAAGAAACTGCTGGAAATGTTACTCTTCCAAATATAGTAACTTTTTCTGCGTGACAGTAAGAAGATTTGTAATGAATAATTTAGCTCTTCTTGGCGTATTATAGGAGTAAATGTATATAGATGTTAATACATATGCTATATGTAACTATGTTCTAAGATGAAGTCTTTGAAGGAAAGTCGAACGAATGTCAAATACATTAGGTGATTTTTCTACAAAATATCACTAACTACTCTTTGTAGGGCTCGGTGGTATGCATACTTTCAAAAACTTACATCCATAAACCGTTTCAGTGCACTATATGAGTGTAATCCAGTGAAAGACGAATGCATGTAGCAAAACGTTCCGTAAACTTCTGTTTAAACGGACGTGGAATATCTTAATGGACTTTCACTTGAAACTTTTGAAAAAAAAAAAAAAAAAAAAAAAATCACTTCAAATTTTTTTTGTGATTCATATTTTTATTTTTTCTGGTTCATTTTACACAGTTGCAGTCATAAATCTGCCCAGAAAACGTAGCGGGTGCCAAAATAAATGAAATAGAAAATATGACGAAGAGAGAGGAAATTCGAGGTTTATACAGTTACCTAAGTTTAGCTGTTACTTAGAACCCACTTCGGCTATCTTCGGCGGACATAGGTAAGGAGAGACCTACAAATTTTACGTTATTAAGGCCTATACACAATTGAATACTTTAACATTTGACTTTAAGTTTTCGTTATTTTAAGTATTTCATGAACACACAATACAAACGTAGAAAAAGTAACGACAGTTGTTAAACGATTGAGGATATGTTTTTTTGAAACGGAAATATTGTGATATAAATCTTCATATATTTTTCATAAAAGCAAAGCACGTAAATATTTAATAAATAAGCCCAATTCTTACAACGTAGGGTCATTTATGAATTATTGTTTAACGCTAATTACAGGTTTTCCTAGTACATTTAAGACACATCTGTACCATTTTTTATGTAATCCCAACACTGCAGAAAGATACTCAGACTTTTTTTAACTATAACATACATAACCAGCTGGTTCTTTGCAAACGGCCATCTTGGATTTGACTCAAGGGTCTTAGTTTATCGGAAACGTAAAGTCAAGGCTGCTTGACTTTAGCTTCTCTGAGGCGCGAGTAGGCGGCACCCTTACTTGACTTTACGATAGTTTTCAGTACATATACATGTACAGTAAAGTCAAGTAAGGGTGTCGCCTAGCCGTGTGTGAGAGTCTCAAAAGCGACGGAGCAGTAAGGTCGACCTTGAAGCGCGCATCGAATTCCGCGTCGCCTCATCGAGTCAAGCGCTGAACTTGCGTGCAAAATTCCCGCCGATTAATTTCTACTATGGGACGTAAGGGCGCGGTCTACCACGATTTTCATCACAATTATTTTATTTTTTATTTGTATGATATATTTTTTTTTATTTTAGACACAAAATGTGACTAAATTTGGCTCTTATGAAATATTTTTATCTCTCATAGTTTTCGCGTAATGGCTTGTTAAAGTCAGATTTTGCATGTTTACGTTTTAACGACTACACTAAAACCAACTGATGTACCAAACTAAAAAAAAAAAAAAAAAAAAAATCACAGTATGTGACGACATTGCAGGCTACAATGTCATGCACATAAAAATAAAGAATAAAAATTATTTAATTTAAAAATTGCTGAAACTGTAAATAAAAATTTTAAAAATTCAATATTTTTTTAAAAATACAAATGATTTTTTATTCTTTATTTTTATGAAGATGATATTGTAGCCTGCAATGTCTTTATCCACTGTGATTTTTTTGATTTTGGTACATCAGTTGGTTTTAGTGTAGTCGTTAAAACGGAACATGCAATATATGACTTTAACAAGCAATTACGCTAAAATTATGTGAGAAAAATATTTCATAAGAGCCAAATTTAGTAACATTTTGTGTCTAAAATAAGAAGAAAAATATCTTGTACAAAAAAAATAAACTAATGATGATGAAAATTGCGGTAGCCGCG
>PNEQ01070492.1:49405-62863 GCA_003012365.1 Medauroidea extradentata
TAAAATATTTCTGTGTTTAAAATAAATTTCTAAAAGTACCAAAAAAAATTTAAATTTTGAAATTTTTTATTTAACATAAACATTTTTTGTAACGGGTTTTAAATGCTACAGGCCATAGACAGTAACGCGTAGTTTTGATATGATTTTTTTCATTTCTTTATGTTAACTGGTTTTCAAGTTTTGTATGAAGTAAAAATACACAAATTTTGACTTTGAAGTGCCATTACGGGAAAACTAGATGAGCTAATGTTTTTCCGTTAGAGGTATATGTACTCTCAAGTAATGTGTACAAAACTAACACTATTTCATACAAATATAAAATTATGTTTTTTCCCCACTTGAACAACCTTAAGGCGGCCGCCTACCCCACGCTTCAAATACGTTGCAGCGTGTTCGTAAACAGGTTTTTTGTACTCAACTATTCCACGTGTGCCCATTGTGCCAACGTACGAAAAGAAAACAAACTTCAGACAAAGTCGGAACCTCATTGTTAAGTCGCCACGCTCATTAAAAACACTGTTTCTAAGCCCTTCAACATGGCTGAAAACGGCCTTTTCAGACTTCCGTACTTCAAAATGCACTAATCGGATGTATGTGAAACTCAGGTTGCGACCTGCACTGAACTTAGTTGCAGACTTTCCACAAATAAAATTATATGGTCACCGCTGTCCCATAGTAAAAACCGTTCGGCAGAAACCTTGCACGCTAGTTCAGAGCTTGGCTCGTATGAGGCGACGCGGCCAGACGCGGCATTTGATGCTCGCTTCAAGGTCAACGTTACTGCTCCGTCGCTTTTGAGCCTCTCACGCGAGGGTAGGCGGCGCCCTTAAGAGGTGATAATATAATTTTACTGTAAGAAAGTCTGTAGCAAAGTTCACTACACGTCTCTGAGTTTCACATGCATCCAGCTAGTACATTTTGAAGTATGGTAGCAGTTATTTGCTACGTTGGAGGCATTAGAAACAGTGTTTTTAATGGGCATAATGTCTTACAATGACATTCCGACATTTTCCGAATTGTGCTTTCCTTAAGTACATTGATGCAATGGACGCACGTGGAATAGTTACGTAAAAAACCTGTGCATGAACAAAGTGCGACGTATCTTACGCGCGTGGTAGACTGCGCCATTATGTTGGGACTCTGTTCCTGTGTGCTCATTGGTAAGGAGGGTGTCAACTTCTCAATATGTCGCATGTACCTCTCACCAGACAGGTTATGTCGTTGACGCTATATGTATATGCTGGGAACTAGGTAGCAGTTTCTCTTGACCGAAGGAATAATCGCGGTACGCCCAGGGGGAGTATTAACGTCGGCGTCGTCACGGCCAGTAAGTTCTCCGCCATTGGTCAGGACTCCACCGTGCACCTGTCCCCAGGGTAAGCTCCCTTCTCCCCAGGGAAACCTGTGAGCCGCGGTGGTGAAGGGGTGAGACGCACGACGGTTTGGCGTAAGGCGATTACACCTCCCTCCTCTCCGATTCTGGAAACGTCGGGGCCGGGGGGGGGGGTGAGAGACGGGTCGGGTCCATCTGCCAGCCTCCCGGACTCGTGACTTATCTGACTCGAGTGCCGCTGGCCCGTCGACTTACCTGGGCCAGATGCTCCCTACTGTCACGTCAACACCGCTCCCCTGGGGAGTTCCTAAACCGATAAAACGATCATCGTCCGTCCGACGTCCCTCCGCGTCGCCAACGCCGGCGGAAGAAAAAATACGTACGACCTACGCGCCACACTTCGGCGAGAGAATAATCATACTTGCGGAAATTTTCCAAGGTGAACATTTGACCTGACGAAAGTTACGGAAGCTTAGAAGCTGATGCACTTTGTCTACACCACGGCCATAAAAGATCAGGTATGGACACTAACGTTGAAAAGTGACCGTCATAGGATAGATTGACGCCAGTTGTACAGTGACGTGTTTTTAATATTGCGTCAATGGAACTACGTGGAGCAAGTTCGTGTCGGGGCCGCTGAGGGCAATATTAGTATGACGGTATCTAGCTATGTTGAAACAATACCACTGCACTAGTGACGCTGTCAGTCAAAATGGAGTATTCTCAAATAGCACTGGTAGATATGATAGTGAACATACCTGTATTCCTAAGACAGTGGTCTTCATTCTAAAATACTTATATCCACATCTAGCCTAAACTTATTTTGTTGCGGCAAAGAATGTTTTCGTTTCAATGATTACCACTGTAATAAAGATATTTCGCAAAGGAAAAAAGGACTATCTTTATGATTCAAAATTATTTGCTTTACTGCAAATAAAACAAACTTTCAAAGAAAACGTATTAAAAACTTGCATTTTTGTAATCTTCATACTTGAACAACCTTATTCCTAGAATAATTTCAAGTAATCAAACATCTCCGTTTAAAGTACTTTTATTTCGATTTGCAGAAAAATACGCAACTCCAAACTGTGTAGCATTAACGTGTGTCGATGGTTTTCCAGCCAATGATAATTTTTTTACTAAATCATCTGTGAGAAGGGTTTCCTTAAATCGTAGACAACTACTCTTATTTTAATCGTACCACAGCCGCAGCACAACAGTTATCTTACTGAACACAAGAGTTACCACTGATACTGAGAACTGATCATTTCAAAATTTACATGTCGGCGAAGGTAAGGAAAATTTTTAATGCTGCATCGCCACACCGATCCAAGCACTGAACTAGAGTGTACGTAAGATAGCTGCAGATTTTTTTTTAGCTAGGGACTTCAAAGCAGTGCGAATATAACTTTATTAGTGAAAAGTCTGTAGCAAATCTCAGTGCAAATTTATATCCGATTTTCACAAACATCCTGTTACTACATCTTGAAGTGCGGCAGTCTGAAAAGCAGTTTTCTAGCATTGTTGGAAGGCTTAGAAACAGTTGTCTTAACAATGACATTCCTTCTATGTCCTAAGTGTGTTTTCTATTCGTACATTGGTACAATGGACACATGTGGAATAGTCTCGTAAACAAATACGAAGCGCGTGTAAGAGATGATGTCAAAATGGGCGAGACATGGGGGTGAGGCCGCCTCGAAGAGACATGCTCGTAGTTGCTGGTCGAGTTGGGCCGACCTGACCCGGGCATATACTTCGCCATCGGGCTAGACGCGCACTCGACCTACAAGCACCGCCTCCGAAGGGGGCTGTTGCCCCCCTTCTGCCCCTTCCTTTCAAAGCCGGCTAAGTCCTTTGTCTTCTCGAGATGTTTTCTCGTTAAGTTTCAGGATGAAGGTTTCCGAGGTGGCGATGCAGCCAACCCCTCTAGGTTTCGTAGACACAATCAATACGGATTCACCACCCTCTTCCCTTCTCCCAACACCCTCGGCCTTTGGCCCGGCTGCTTTTGTCTTTCATTGTTTCTCCTTGGTTCCCTCTTCTCTTCTCCGCCTGTGGCAACCTCCAGGGAGGCCCACACTTCTCCCTTATCCAACCACCCTCACGCACTCCCTATTTCATCCCCCCTCCATTCCATGATTCCCTCAATTTGCAGCCCCATCATCTCACCGCGGAAGAAGCAATTTTCGAACTTAAATGAAAACTCGTGGGCATGCAGCGTGTGTGCTTGTGTACTGGGATGTATGCACCGTCGGGGAAGCGACAGGGTCTCATGAGTTCGTTGGTTATGTCGCGCAATACCAGTGACTATACACAACTCTTGACTTGTCTGTGGAACTATTAGGCCTCTGGCACAATTGATGGTTGTTGTTCGTGTTGTTGTTGTTGGTGGTGGTTGAAGTTGGCGACAGTTGAAGGACCTGTTACCAAATGCTTGGTAGCAGAACTGCCTGTTGGTGCTTGTAGTTGGTGTTGCAGTGGTTGATGTTGCAGTGGTTGGTGTTGGTCACGAAAGCATTTCAACTCTCACTTCCAGTTGTTGTTGCAGTTAAGTTCAAAATATTGAACTTTTAAGTACAACCAACCAGTCAAATTGCAATATACGGATTAGATATTCTAAATATCATGATAAAAACATAATTTAGAGACATTCTATTTCTGATATCCTCTAACACAAAGCATAACACTGAAATTCGTTTTCTAACTGTATTAACCAATTAAATTATTTCAGCAATTTATAACCTATAATTAGAGAAGACGGTTTATCGCGGAAAAAACTTGACTTTGCTAGGTTTCAACGCACGTTCAGATTATTAAAGGTTACTGGCCTTCGATTGTACGTGGAGCTGTTACCCTATTTGACTGAGCCAATAAGAATCCCTCTATTGTAATATTTAAAGCCTATTGTTGGTCTGCAGACAGCTACGTTGTGTCAGACGTATATCACCCTATCATACATGTCAAGAGAAACTACAGTATTTTCAAGGCTATGTTGGCTCAACATTTTCGCGATATACCATCATCTCTAGCTATAATGTGATAAACAACGACCGTATACTGCGCAAACCCACGATTCACACACCAACCATTAACAACAACATTTACACCAACAACAGCAGCTACCAATTATGCCAGGGGCCTTAGACTGGCAGGTGCAGCAGTGGTGAAGCGTGAACATGTTCCCAAGGAAGCAGTGCTTAGCAATGACTATACGCAGTTCTGAGTTGTGACTGAAACTTGTAAGACAGGTTGGGACAGGTACCCTCTTCAGCCGGATAGCGTAGAATAGGCGAGAAATTAATCCATCAGTCACACGACCTGAGTTACAAGAAAATACTCTATTGACTGATTCCTGCAGGCATGTCTAACACCACTTCGCTTGTAAGAAGACCACTCTTTGAAAATCAGGTGCAGGTGTGTCTCAGTAGTGTCCAAGAGTCGAAGAACGAATTCACCAGAAACAAAACTTCAGCAATCACAACATTTTCTTGTTGTTTCATTTCTGCAGACATATCAATGACTTACGCTTAGGGACCCCTGTTTTTGGTGAAAAGGTTACTGCATCAGTTTGGGTCCCTCGTGTGAACATCTGCAGCTCTGCTTTGTGGTCAGTAATTGGCTGAATTTAACTCTCACGTGGCTAACCATTTTACTGCAAATCACATACGTGTAACCTTATTCTATCTGGTAGGGTCAAAATAGAAACGTCGTTACATAAAGACACTCTGTCAATAAGAAAGAAGCAGAACTGCAGAGGAGGAACTAAGACACTGAAACAAAGTGGTGCAGAAATATTTTACCGAAAAATCAGGGATCCCTACTCATTCTCATTGTATATAGTTAGGTATAATATGCCGTTTTCATTTAAACATCCTGGCAATATGCCTAGCCTCGCATTAAATCACTGCCTACAGCTGCACGGATTATAAACATACCTCTGGAAATCTCGCGAATTCATCCGAGGAGACGCTAGATTTCCAACTCCTGTGTATGTGAGTGACTTCCGTGGTTGGGGTTACTGATTATGAACATTGTTCTCGAGGACTTGGAACCAACAGCAAATCTGTATGGAAACACTCACTTGACTCCCGAGTTACCTTGTAACACGTACAGTACATATGGATACTCACTGGAGCAGCAGCCAATCAACAAGTAGCTGAGGTCAGAGGGTACAATAGAGTACTACTGTGAAGACCAACTTGCAGGGCGTTAAGACCTCAGAATTTACGGGCCTCTAATTATAAAGCCTATACAGGATGTCTTGTAAGTTTAAGTAGGAAGTTTACCGGAACAGTAGTTAATTTTAAGTGCGATAAAATCTTAATTTTAATATTTATATGAAATAGTGTTATTTTTGTAGACAGTACCAGTGAGTGCCGTTTCCTCTTACGAAACAATGTTAGCTCGCAAAGTTTTCCCATAACGGTGCGTCAAAGTGAAAATGTGCATGTTCTGCTGCCGTGCAAATAGTGAAAACCAATTAACTTACGTACGTGAAATTATTCACAGTGAAATAACATGCCATGGGCTATGTAACAAAAAAAAAAAAAAACATTAATAAACATCCAGTTAACTATTTTTGCACAAAAAAAATGCTGGATTTGCGACTCTTTTC
This sequence comes from Medauroidea extradentata, assembly GCA_003012365.1. Taxonomy (NCBI): domain Eukaryota; kingdom Metazoa; phylum Arthropoda; class Insecta; order Phasmatodea; family Phasmatidae; genus Medauroidea; species Medauroidea extradentata. The sequence continues at coordinate 55,354 of PNEQ01070492.1, forward strand.
TGTACTTTTGCGATTTTTTAAAATATTCACAACACAACGTTGTTGGTTTTTAAATAATTTATTGCATAGTTCATGGAATGTAAGATAACACTGAACTATTTTTTTAAGTAAGTCAGTTGTTTTTCACTATTTGCATGGCAGCGTAACAAGCTAATTTTGTCTTTGACGCACCGCTATGAGAAACTTATGAGCGTTAAAATTGTTTGTAAGAGAAAACTGTACTCACAAGTATCGTTTACAAAACTAGCACTATTTTATTTAAAAAAAAATACAATTTTATAGCACTGAGGTGGCTGGTTGCCTGGCAAAGTACGAAGGTTCTAAGGGCGGCCCCGTTTGCGATTCAAGCCTCATTTTAGTCTTTAGGCGAACATTACTGGTACTAGATATTAAGTTAATGTGACATTATGAGGGTTTCACTCGATGTTCTGGATACATATAGGTTAATAATAGACAAGCAGCTATATAGTGGTGGAGAAACGGTAAAACACTCGCCAGGTTCAATCCCCGGTTACGGCCATCCTGATTTCGGTTTTTCTGGGGTTTCCCAAAATCACTCCTGGAGAATGTGCTGGTTCCTTAAAATAAGACCTGACCGACTCCCTCCCCATTCCCCCTGGGTTTACTACCTAGGATTTGTGCTGCTCGAGTACACGTCGAGTAAACAAATAAATAAATTCAGAATACAGGAAAATTGACGTGTTACTGCAGGATTCCACTGAGCAAATTGCCAGCGTCTTGAATTCGTCTTATTCATAGTACCGTAAACCAAGGAATTTGTACCTGCGAAACTAACCTTGGATAGAATTTGTTGATTTTTCTGCCTTTTGGTAAAGAAGGGGAAAATATTTCCTGGAAAGAAAACAAAGGGTTTAAACACCAGACTTCATTGCCACAGCTCATTTTATCTTCACTAAATTTGATTGTAACAAAGTACCGAGTGTCGAAAATTTGTACAAAGTTACACCACAGGTACAAAGTCACACTTTTTTTTCAGTATCGTATCTAGAATAGCGTGAATTTTACCAATTTTGCACCAAGTTCCTGCGTTGAATAATAACCATAGTAAAAATAAAACCGGCAGTCTTGTATTAAGTGTTTAAGATATGTGTGCTTGGGTCGCTTCTAAGTTCGGACGCGTAAAATACGCATATTTGAGGTGGACACGTTAAGGTAACGGGTGAATGGAAAAATAACAATTGTTAACCTGCACATGTCACATTTTAGAGTGGCCAGTATGGTTAGCTGATTGACGTCACTTGTCCTGACAGCAAAACTGGTAGTTGCAACGTTTGTGAGGACTTAACAGACGTTCTAACACACTTTCAGAACGCCCGCTCCAGAAGATGTGTTTCAGGTGTCGTAATAACTAAGATAGTGAAAATTAAAGCTTTACATAGTTACTTCACGCACTCATGTCACTAACTTGACCAATCTGTGGTGGCAAATACCAAATTGTTTGTCACGACACGTAACTTTAAGAGGAGTCTTCGCCGGTGTCGAATTTCCACCTTTGACGCGTGGGAACAGCGTAGCGATAAGAGCCAGTGTCCCATGCTTGACGAGAAGCATATCGCCTCTATTCGCAGCGCCAAACTGGCGTGCAAGGTTTCCGTTGTAGTCTTTTTCCTACGGGACTTTAAGCGGTGACCACATTTTATTTTTGAATAGTATGAAGTAAAGACCAAAGCATACCTCTCGCTTTGCACTTTACGAATACAGGTAATATTTTAGGAGTAACAGCAGTCTAAAAAATCTGTTTTAAGTCATTTTGAGAGGCCCGAAAATTCTGTTTCTAACAAGCGTGCTTAATTTTAGAAAACACAGAAGCATAATTTCAAGTGTATGTTATTTTCGTACATAAACATAATATAAATAAGTTGAGCGGTTTCGCGTGAAAAAGAATACGTGTGACACGCTGCAACTCCGTCCATACGACAATTGAGGACTCCTCTTAAGCAGGTAACCACACAGAACACTCCAAAAGGCACAATGCGTAGTTTAAAAATGTTTCTGTTTTCCATACACCAGTGCCCTTAAAATACGCATCCCTACTCAATTTGAAATAACCTCTTCAATAAAAGACGTAAAGACAAAAACAATGGAAAAGAACTGTTTTTCCCTACCTTCTTGGTTTGTATCCTCAAGAATGATCCTTAAAACATGGCCGCCCTAACGACTTCGCCTATGGCAAAAAAATAATGGTGTGTCGAGATACGTCATCCACGACAACCAGCCTCCTTCCTGCCGATCTTTACCCGCTACGTTGCCGGTGTAAAGAGATTGTTTGGCAGGGTTGCAGCAGGCGCTGCTTAGCCACCCACCGTAGCTGTGAAATATCTACTTTGTAGGTGCGAAAGAGTTGCGTGATTGCAGCGATAATTATTACAAGGAAAAGGAAAACTACACAAAATATATTTAAGATTTTTGGAAACATCATTTAGAGAAATACAAATTTTGCGAAATAATTGGAGGTTAAGACACCGTAAAATACGTTTGCAGAATTAACTGTAATTTACTGCTTTACTACACTATAGAAAAATGGAAGAGTGTTGCAAAGTCTACAACGCTACAGTCCAGTATAGTATTTAATTTTTTTTGTTTTTGTGGCAATCCATGGATTATTTACTTTTTCCGGTTAATTTCGGAAAGAAGACAAACAAAATACAAAAACATAAAACTCGAAAGTTTTTAGAAAAAATAAAAACTGAAATTAGAACAAAAAACGCATTGGAAAAGTTGCGTTCTGTGCCGCCCACCTTCTCACATTTGTTTTTCCCTGTCGACCAAATTGCTGTTTAGAGACATTTTTCTTGTGTTTCGTTGGAATTGTATTTCTTAATCTAATAATTAGCTAGGCAACGGAGAAAATCAATAAAAAAAACATGATTTGACTAAGAATTCTAAAACAGCAGCGGTATTATGGAGGTTCGAGATTTCAGACCAGCATTCCGCGGAAGAATTTTCTACCGGCGTTTTCGCGTGACGGGAAAACTGTGGTTGAGGGGGGGGGAAGTAGCCGCCAATAAAGAGCAACGAAACGCCGGCGCCTCTCGCGTCAGCTCTCTCGACGCCTTTCAAAGGCCGCCAGGGGCGTGGCGACGAAATGACACGTCGCGGCTTGCAAACTACTTTGACCTCACACTGGCCGGGCACGACAGCTGCCGGTAGCACGCCACACGGCTCTCCCTGCCTTTAACGCGGGCGCGAGAAACGGAAATAGACGTGCAATGGGAGTTGAAGCACAGGGATCATAAATATCCCGTATTACAGTCTGTCTACATTGCACACTTATATTGTACGATGAAACATCTATACCTCAGGCATTCACTGAAATAATAGTACTGTTGAAGCTACCATTCTTCTTTTAAAATACGGACGTCAGTTACTACGAAATTAATTGGACGTATTTATGCAAAAAGGATCCAACTGACAGTTTACTGGAACCGAAATATTCCCTAAGATATTATGACTTTATGTTTGCTCGTTTTCTATGACATACGTTGCACCTTATTATTTGTGTTTTATCCAATATTACTTTGCGGGTTGGTTCTATTTCGCATACCTACGTCAAATTGTTCCTTTAACAAATTGCAACGTAGAAGTAGTAAAAATTATCTTCCTTTTACAGAAGAAAATGTTATTTCTACAGAACAACCGAACAGCACCGCAGACCCTGTTTTAACAGAATAATGGTAGCTACAGTAAAACTTTCTTTTAGTGGCTATGCACATTGTAAAATTATCCTTTGTACTTTTACAAGAAAAAGCACGTAAGTAACGCCAATACATCCGTCAGGCACTAAAATTAACACTACCCAAATATTTTGGACAAAAAATATTCTGAAGTTTATGAACATGTCATTTCATGTAAACGAAATCCTCTTAACGGCCTGTCACATTATTTTACACAAAAAAAAACACTAGTACACTGGTTGCTAAATAATTTTTAACACAACAAACAATACCGAAGTTTACAAATAAAACTGTTCGTAGATACACAAATATTGCTATAATAATTGTATAGTTCCAATCATGAATTGTATATCTTATAATATTTATTTATAGCAATACAATTCTCTTTTGAAAAATATTTTCTATTTTTTTTAACACTCTATTACTTAACAAAGGGAACGGTAAAGACAACAGAATTGCTAAGGCGTCCTTTCTTTATTTTAGAGTTCAAGAAATTTAGCGATCTGCCGGCTAGACTCCACAGTATATGTACGCACTCGGCCCTCTACTCCATGTTCATGTTCATAGTTTGCAGTTCCAGTGAGAGTTAATTTGCTTATCTTACATGGATAGTGGGGAAGCCGGGGAGTTGTCTCATGCAGGCTTGCAGTTAGCTAAGAGTTCTCAAGGCCAACCGGATCCCTAAAACCCACATGGCCATAAGTACTAAATCTAACATCTCTAAAGAATCAGCGGAATTTCTATTAGGCTCTAATGTAACGAAATAAAATATTTACAAGAGTTATTTTTAAACAATTTTTGCAATGTGGGCAAGTTAATAATCATAAAAGTATTTTGGGTATACGCCATTGCAGCAAATTATGTGTAACATAAAACCACAGATTCCACGAAGAAAAAACAGACCACTGAACAACTAAAGAATACACGCAGAAAAAACAAAGAGCTAAACAACTAAAAGTACTTCGTGATTCACAGAATACTAAAGAATACACGCAGAAAAAACAAAGAGCTAAACAACTAAAAGTACTTTGTGATTCACATAAAACCAGAGCATTCGCGCAGAAAGACAAGTAAACAACTAAAAGGATTTTGTGACAGTTGATTACTAAATCCTTTTAGTTGTTTACTTGCCTATTTTTCTGTATGCATTATCTTGTTTTCTGTAGCACACTACTTTCTGCAATAGCGTATGACAAAATTATTTATATGAAATCCATGCATTGCATTGTAGGCACATGACATTATTTGTACATCACTAAAAATAATTCGCGCAATATCCACTATACGACTTTTATCATACTATCCTCGTAAATTGTTCGTTGCTATCTCATTAGCATGTGGCGTGTAAACTCATTCACTGATGCCAATATATTGTGGGTCGTACACCTGTACCGAAATACAGCCTATATGAAGTAAAACTTGCTTGGAGTAGTGCATTAACACGTAATGCTCAACAAACCTAAGTGTAGCCCCGGGTAGGGGAGGTAAGAGTCTCCAACAAACTTAAATATTTTCATCCTCTATTATTGGTAGAGGTACGTCAATTTCGCGGATTCATCTGGCAGCAGCCTAGACTTGTCAGTCCTATACACCCACTGCCACAATCCGATTATCTATAGGCTTATAACCCTACAAACTGGTTTGCAAGCTTCAGCACTTCGCATTATTTCCTTATTTACTACTGGCTTGCAGTAGTCAAACGCGTTTCGTAACAGCCGCCAGCCAATCACAGACATGACTATGAAGTATACATAATTGGCGTTCATCCTGACATGGAATGTATCTGCGAAATTTACGTACCTCTAATTATTGGATGACGAAATTTGTGACACGTGTGAATAGTTTTGGGGCAAATCACACACGTTCTGTGTTAAAGCTGTACAGTTGTAACTGGACATGTTGAAGAAAGACCCACATGGTAGAACCCTTGTACTATGCACACTGTCTATTCGTTCATTACGTCCTGTTACACTGAGTAGCAAATAGTGAACAGATAGTTGGGGCTTGAATATGCATAGGATAGTTGTTTCTAACATGCATGTCATTGAATCTGAAAAAAATTTCCTGTCTCTAACGATAGCCAATATCGGCACAAAACCTTCAGATTTATACACAGTACGTTGGAGTCTAGCAAACAGACAACTTTCCCCCGCAATTTTCCAGTCAGTAGTTATTTTGCATGGTGACGTGGCGTATCTTATGCATGATGCAATGGCACCTGCACTTATTACTAGGTACATTAAAAATTCCCGTTATCATTTGGTAGCAGACTAAACTTCACTTTCCTGTACACAACCGAGCATAATCGGCGGTTCTATTGGCAACGAACATTTATATGTTGTCATTTACGTGTGTTACGTCTTTACATAGATTGGTCTCTCTACCGTGTAAGCATTCTCCGCGGCAAGTCACGACAATATCGGCCAGCGGGAGACGTTGAACGAGCCTATAATCACTTGGGAGTCCAATCAGCTGTCAGAAAATAACGCGAATTTTGCATGTGTCTACTTCTTACACATTATCGGCACACGCTTTGTTTTATGAACAATGTTTTTCTTTGTCTTCTGAACTTCAGAGTTCCTCAATTCACTCGACTACGTTCTTATAAATATTCCACTTTGTCGCGCCAAACATCTTCATGACGGTCTCAAGAAACGGACAAGGAAAATCGATGTATCGACCTTGGATGGTTTATGGGTTTCGTATAACCTGCGGGTATTTTGAGCAACTAGTTATGGGAACACGCCAACAATAAGGGCGGTAACTGCATGCTCGCGAATTGATTGTTCGCCTCTACAGGCAAGAAATTCTACACCAGAGTAATACTTTACTTAAAGCGTAATGCGAGACAAAACGCAACTCTGAAATTTCTGTGCAAAAATTTAAGTAGATAAAACGGACTCTGAAAACTTCCACATCAACCATTTTCCCTCTACCAGAAAACACATTGGAAAAATAAGTTCCTGAGTAAGTAACAGTTCTTGAACTTTTTCTTATACATTCTTGGAGAAACATGAAGCGGTTTTAGAATAAACTCTATTTTTAATTACGTACTGCACAACGAACAGCGAGCAAAATATACATAGATGTCGCACGGTAATTTCGACTTTTTATAAATGCACATTTTGACAAATGGCACAGAAAATTCTACCTTTCGGACCTGGAAATTATTTAAAATAAATATATTACTTTCTGTTGTTTTATGTAAAATAATTTCACAGTACTACGTCCAACATTTGCATATGTGTTACACAACGCGGGTGGTGGGGGGAATGGGACAACTGAGGAAACCCAACGTCCACCATAATATAATTACACGTGATCTCCAAATTAATGCCTACTAGTGTCAGTGGGTTCGTATATCAACCTCATTGCCGCATCCCAAAGTAACGAAAATGCGGTCTTATAAATAGTACGAGTATTATGATAATGCTATGATTTTTACTAGGAAGTACACGATGAGATTTGTGCTAGTTTTGTGTGTGTGTATGTATGTGTATATATATATATATATATATATATATATATATATATATTATATAATATAAAATTCTCGTGTCACAGTGTTTGTTTCCATACTCCTCCGAAACGGCTTAAACGATTTCAATGAAATTTTGTATATTGTCACGACGCAAATTTTCGGGCTTTTGTTTTTTGGTTTTTTCTTCTCATCCATACTCAAAATAAGTGGTAAAGTTATTTTGGTTTGTAATTTTAAAGAGTATTCAGCTATTGGGAAGTCATTGCTTTGAATTTAGAATTGTGGAAATCTAGAGTGTTCTCACACAGTCTCTCAGGTAGAGTTTTTTTTAGTT
>PNEQ01070493.1:0-62660 GCA_003012365.1 Medauroidea extradentata
AAATGTCACTATGCCCGATTAGAGATTTGATTGATTAAAAGTAAATTCTATGGGTATGGTTAGTTTCGTTTTTGGTATTATTTTATTATTATTGTCATGGTTCATGTTGGTAAAAAAATAATTGTGAGAAATCCGCAATGAATTTAAGTTACTATGAGGACCAAGGTTTTTGTCCATATTACAGTTTTGGAAATTGTTTAAAACATTTGAGGAAACAATAATATCTTGGAATGTTCGTATACCAAAGGGGCGAGTTTGTTATCATTGATGTATTTGTGGTATGATTAATGTCTTTGTATATCAAGGGGCGTGATTATTAATTATAACTGAAGAAATTGTGTAATATCTTTGTACCTGAATTTAATTGTTTTATATGGGTCTTTTTAAAAAAAAATTTCCAAGATGCAAATATCTTGTGCCCACAATTAAATTATGAAACTTAAATAATATTTTTTTTATTTTTTCTATGTTTGTGAAAACATCCCTCAAATTTTTGCACCTGTAACACTGTCTCCATCTTTTATTAATTGGACATCCATATTGGGTTTCAAGCTCCACTATATTTATGCTAAACACAGGGAAAAATGCCAATAATTATTGTAATATATTATGCTATAAGAATGTTTAAATTAGCGTAATAGCTCTCGTCTCTCGACCGGATATAAGAGTCCGCCATTTTATCTAGGGTCAAAATACCACGTTCAATTGGGCTTCACCTCAGCCTTGGAGATTGCTGTTTCCGCCCCTCTATGTTTACTATATAGCTCGTTCTGTGACACCTACGCAAAAAAATAACTATTATGCAAGTTATAGTAACATTCTTCAGGTCATAGACATTTCATAAATGGTTGCCAATTTAGGACATTTCCCCGGTAGGTATATCTTAGTTTAGTTCTCATTAACAATGTTACCGTTAGAAGTTTTTTTAACTGTGTACAAGTAATCAGTGATCTGAACCAGTTATCGTTTATTTTTAATTTTATTACCCACTTACTAAGTTGCGATATTTGGTTACATTTACGTATAATAGAATCTCTCGCTACTTTAAGAGATTCCGGACTGAACTTATTTAACAATAATATATCATTATTTGAATTATTCATGGTGTATCGGCGCCCACACACAATGCCGTTCTGAATCAGACAGATCTAAAACATGCTAGATATACTGTTTAAAGTGAACGCATGTTCACATTATGTAGAATAGTTGGTTGACATCATTGCTTATTTACAAGTCAAACTGTAGCGTGGACGATGGGGTACAGGATGATTAAGTAATTAGCTAATGACACTGGCCAATCATAATTAATAGGAAGTCCACCCATACTAACAATCACTTAAGGCGCCCTGTTAACAATTAATCCGAAAAAGCATTTCTATTACTAGGCCTACATTTATACAGAATAATATAATGGTCTTTCGCAAACTCAAAATGAGTTTATTATCAGTAATATGAGTTATATACACTTAACTAACTAATATTCCCATAGGTTGTTAGCGATAGAGCAAACATTTCTCAGAAGAATTGCAACTAACATTAAGGAATAACTGCGCAAACTTTAGCAAACTCTCACTCTCTCTTTATATATATATATATATATATATATATATATATATATATATATATAGTCACAGATGTTTCTTGGCCTAAGTGGGCAATTCAATCATGAAATTAACATTACCTGTTTTATTAAAACCAATATGATGCCATCCGTACCCTATAAATTTGGTTGGTGAAAGACGCGTATAAATGTTAACATAATTTATTTACTGGATATGCTAAAAAGTGGTTAGCTTAGCTTGTTAATTGTCATCTACGGGCTTAGTAACACATACGTCTTTCGTGGAAGTATCATACAGTATTTCAAGAGCTTAGGTGAAAATGAAGGTTATTCATGTTTCTCCTCCCTAATTTAAGAATAGTTATAAGAGCACAACTGCTAATAAAACACTGTCGGTACTTAGATTTTATGATTGCCTACAACTCAGTCAAACGATACATGAGCGATTACTTCGATAACACAAGATTAATTTTAATGCGACGAGACCACAAAAACCTTAACATAAGTAACGATGTCGGGTAAAAAAAAGAGAAAATATTGGAAAAACTTTAATATATAATTGCGCTCTCTTGTTCCTAGCCGAGGTAACTTCTTTGCGAATATCTCCACAATACACAGAATTATCACATTATATTTTTAATGAACTCGGGCAGTAGGCTACATTTCTCACTCGCTAAAATTTAAATTTTCGGAATATTGGAAAATGTTATTAAACAATTATTTTGATTTATATATATATATTAAATATATACATACATTAGTCGTTATTTTTCTTGAAATTCGCGTCTGTGTTCGCGCGTAGAACATTAAAACTTGCACATCAACTTCGCTTTAAGCCTTCTTCATTCACACTTGATATCTCACTGACAGAATGGTCGTCCCACTTTACTTTATAACATAAACTTTTTTACTTCACTTTATATACGCATATACACTGAGAATATTTAGCTAACTACGCCGTTGATAGGGTACACATTGTGCGAAACGGAACTTGCTCCTTTTTGTTCTCCTGACGCATCGATCTATAGCCTACATCAATGTACGTACTACAAGCCATGCTTTCACATCTACATGTTGCATGTAAATAAGATTTATGGTTCCAACTGTAACCAACAATTTCTCTGTGCTTGGTTCTGAAATTTTTACTCCTGATTCGTAAAAATTTGAACCATCGGTATGGAGATAGCGTCGCAATGAAGTTAAGTATGTCAATATTGCGTATTCTGAACACCGGTCACCTCTAAGAGTGCGTTATCAATAAAATAACAAATCTGGTTTATGAAATATTTTGGCTGTTATTTATGAATTGTTAATCTAATATATACCATCTATTAACTTTGAGAAGTGAAGACAATATAAGTATGAGTGGGTAAAGCAGGGTTTTTTCTACACGCCACGCGTTCTCTGTCAGTGTTAAAATTAAGGACTGTAGAATGTCCACAGTGTCTTGCTACCCCCTAGTAATAATAAACGCAAGTGGTAGTTTTGTGCGATGTAAAAGTGGAGTTATGGCATCTAATGTTGAAACGAAACCATAAACTCCCAGTGGATCCTTTTGGGTTCCATAATTCTTATAACAAGTAATAGTTTTGTGCCATGTCCTGTGGTACAACTTCCGAAGCATTTGTGGTGTGATGCGAGAAAAATCATGTTTAACGGCTTGTTCAAGTTCGTCATTGGTTTCATAGGGCAGCTGTGCAACATACTCCTTTACAGATTCCCAAAGAAATTCATCACACATTGAAGGATACACTTGTTCCTCTCACTGATTTACTGAAAGTGACCTGAAAAGTTTTGTGACATTCAAGGGCAGTTGTTATTTCAGCTGTCAACTCTATATCTCAGTTTTTGCAACCACACGAAAACAAATTTCCAGAGTCCCGAAAAATTGTGAGTAAATATATTACACGCAATAAATAAATATCGTATGAGGAGTATACTCGAGGGACAGGTACCGCACACTGAATGCAGATTTTATGAACGAGCCAGTAGGCAGTCTACGTACCACGAAAGATGACATGAAACGAGGTCCTACGATGGATTAGCGCCGGAATAAGAGGATCAGGGAAAACGGGAGATTCCCGAGAAAACCTTAACATGTTTGCTTAAATGTGCCTGTGTGCCAAAAATTCGGAAATTTGAGGGAATTTTTTGGGGAGTTGTGACTATACACGGATTTAGTTTGTTTTCTACTCTCAAATAAACACTATCAGGATAAATTATCGTACGAAAATGTGCCAAATTAAAACATAATCTAACAAACAACTCGCACAAGAGGGTGCATGCATATTATAACTGCCTCTTAAACGATTCTAGCTAGAATTCAAGACCTTGCAAGCATGCTACTTGCACACAAGTCGATCAGTCACACGATGCAAGTCGCTTCGAACAAAGTACACATTTTGTTCAAAACTGATAACAGTGTGTTAGGCCTTAGAGCACCAAGAACACATTTCTGTGAATGGATGTTCACTGCAATTATGGTAACTGTTTTCGGACTTGTGGTTAACATACATTTTTTTGTACATGCTGCTTCCTTTTCAATGTATATTATTTTGATTTCATGTGTAAGCTTCGTCTTATTCAACCTGGTGTAGCTACACTGCACATACGTATTTTTATTTAGCAGGATGTGACATCAGAGAAAAGCTGATGGGTGTTTTATTGCTGCTAATTAGTCTATGAGCCAGAAGCATTTGTAGGCTCACTTCGAACATAACGCTGAGACTTTTATATTTTGTCAATTCGATGCCGCTGATTACGAATATTGAGACGCGGACATTGAAATCGGTAGCTTTCTATCTCAAAATGGCGTCCAAATATGGCGGCTCTGCTATCTGACCACTTTGTCTTTAAATAGGCGTAGTTTCTTTCCAATTTAATATTTTTTTTATTCTGTAAACGGAATTTTGTTCCTCTCGAAACGAGGGATAAATAAATATGTAATTGTTATAAAATATATGTAGGGATAGTTTAATAATTTGCTAAAGAAAACATTTTTTAAAATTGTGTTTTTCGAACATCAATATTTTGACGCGATTCATAAAAAATTACGGTCTGGAATTGAAAAATAGTCTTAATGAATGTTGAAGACACATTCGTTTTCTATGTTTTGAGCTAAACAACGTACCAATACAATGAAGCATGCGTGAGTGAGCGCGCCGAAACAAAGTCACTGCGCTCTCCATGAGCGAGACATTTGTGGGCCCAAATCAACATAAAAGCGAGACTTTCATATTTTGTCGATTTGATACAGCTGAATACGAATCAAGACGCAGAAATCTGAATCAGATGCTTTATATCTATAAATGGTCTTTTAAAAATGGTGGCTCAGCATCTGACCACTTTTTATTCAAGTAAGTAGATGAAGTAACTTTTTCTAATCAACGTTATTCAGTTATGTAAAATACTTCATACACAATGAGCTTCAGAATCAGTAAAACCTTTAGTTATATTATGACAGTATACGTATAATTATATTTTTGTCACAGAAAATAATTTTGAGTGAGTAGCCTACATTTAAAGCTGTGAACAATAGTTTTTAAATAACTTGTTTATTTATATTATTAGATATTCACTGTCTTTATTCCTTGATATTTGTTTATGAATAAAAATAATAGCCATTTATTTTGTATATTTAAATAAATATTAGAAAATAATAAATGCAGTGGATATTTAACTATGCAAAATTATGTTGGAACTTAAAATTTTACGAATTAAATGAAAGTTTCAAAACACTCACCGGAAAATAACTGCTGTGACAAAAAATTGTGGTGAAAATATGAAATAAGTGCAACATTTTCCTTAAATTTCAAAATCACTGATTGTAATACAGAACACAACTCTAAATAAAGCAAATAACAGCTGTCTTACCTTGTATTTGAAACTTGGTTGTGTTTGACTTCCTTCGTTTGGGAAGTTTTATGGTGCCTTCCGCTGGATGTGGGTAATTTTTGGAGCATTTTCTGCGCAGGGTTGATACAATTTTGGTATGGTGATGACATTTGAAACACTTTTTTTCTTACAAATCTAAGAACTCATCACTACCGTAACTGTAATTTTCTTCATACAGTTCAGTATGACCTTCTCTTTCGTGATGGACTATTTCTTTGCTACAACGGCATTTGCATACTTCTGTACAATTTTTATTTAGTTGTACACACGAGCAGATTTCCTTTGAACAGCAATTACACTTACAATTAACAAATTTAAGTACTTCTTCTGACGCGGGTCGTGTCTGCAGCCATTTTATGCTAATGGAACCATCATCGTCTTGTTCCCAGCCGTGTACTTCGGGCAAAGGGGCGCAGATTTACTGGTCCATCGCTCTTCGCCAAACTGCAGCCTGGTAGTTGGCTCTCTGAACATGCAGTCGAAAATTGATTGAAAAGGTGGTAGAGGCTCTGGTTCAACAGATTTTTTGCTTGTTGAACTGAATGACAACTTTGTAGCATAGAGTTGATACCGTAAAGTGTTTGCCTTTGTTAACTGTTTTCCATACATTTCACACAGAAAAGCTTCTAGAATGCAAAATATACTTTCGCTTACCGTCCAAAACTCTCCCGATTCTTTGAAAGCAGACACATACAAAGAATTTTGTTTTAAGATTTTAAGAGGTTTTGTTTCCCTTTTTCTATAAAATGAAGATACAGTGTCACAGTCAGTAAATCCATGAAAACCCAACAAAGCAGAAAAAAATAGTCTGTGATGATCTGGGAGCTCCTTTGCAGTGCCTTCGTAAATGTTGGACAGTTTCACGAGTCTATCGTTTTTCCCGTTACCCATTCTAACCACTAACCATAAAATTAACTGGACGGTGTTATGCATAAACAGACCAAGTGCCAATTTTTAGTTATACGTAAAACATGCTCTAAGTTTTTCAGATTTGAAACAGTCTTACAAAATGTTTTTTTAATCCTGTAAAGTTAATATTCATGACAATAAAATATATTATTAAAATACGTTTTGTAAAACCGTTTCAAATATGAAAATTACACAGTACGTAACGTACAATTGGCACTTGGTCGGTTTATGCATCACACCGTCCAGTTTACTTTATGGTTAGTGCGCAGTTCTTTCGCATAAGCGCTAGTAGTAACATGATTCCAAAGAGACTGCTGGGACTTTACCTTCTACAAATACTCTCGTTCTATGTTATTTTTGTTGATTATTTTTTCACGCACTTCTTCAAGGCATTCTATCTCTTTGTTTCAAAATAAAGTTTTAAAATAAACCCATTCAATTCAGTTGTAAACACATCTTCTATGATGAAAACTCGTTCGCGGCCTCTGCCAGATGAAATTTACCGAAAAGATGTGCTTAATACAGTGTTTTTGGCAAGCTTGGAGAGCCCAAAAGGCGTGTTGATGAAGAACTTATGCGACGAGTTGCTGGAAAATATAAAATTAGATGAAAAGAGTTGTAGGCAAATGGTCAAGGAGATGCTGCAAGAGGGCGTGGAGTTGGGATATTCTCGATAGACTCTAAGCGCCGTTTCACGATGGACTGCGAAGTGTGTAGATACATCTCTGACCCGAGGACCAACACAAGAGTGAAGTATACCAGCATCTCTCTGGCTGGAGAAGGTTCACAGTCGGCTAAAAAACGGCGGTCAGCTGAGACACTGGATAGCATCAGCGTGGACTCTGACACACTTTACCAGGAAGCCGATGACATTGTTGCCAGAGTTCTGAGTTCCTTCCAGGAGGATTAGGAACGAGAAGACGTAACTGTGACTTCTTTTATGCGTCGACATTCTGATGGGCATTGTTACACTGATGGCCTAACGAAGAATGAGCTAGGACCACATTTCTCAGAAGATACTTATGTTTGTCCAAGTCTGATGATCTTCAAGGAAGATATCCATGACGATCTCGGAGCAGACCTAACTGAAGAGCAGAGAATCAAGAATGAAGATAACTTGGGAAACGTGGATGCCAAGGGAGATGAGCTGAGAGCTCAGAGTAGTAACACTTTCAAAGTTAAAACTGGTGACCTTGAGTTAGACAACGTGAAGGAACCGCACCATCGCTCGTTTCCTTCTGGGGATGTTAACGCTCACAACGCCAGCGGCCCAGGTACAGAATAGGAAACCAAGTCTGAAATAATAAATTTGACGACTCTCCGACCAAGAACATGTATTCGTAGATGTAACTAAATCATTTCCGTTCGAGAATCACAACCTCTAAATCACAGTAAGTTGTCAAGAAATAAACCTGTTTAAAGAATGCCTCTTTTGCTTCTGTTTTATGTGAGAATTGCGGATGATATTTTCATTATTTTTGGCCTGAATTACATGTAATGAAATTCATTAACAAGAAATACAATACTGACTGTTCATTACAAGTATGAATTCTTACTGACGCTAGATAATAGCACGTAAAAACCGGTCATAAAATAAGTACGAGCAACAGTACTTAGAATAGACCACGGTCATAGAAGTACAGGTCTGGACACTCGCCTATCTACCAATGCATTTTGCTTGACCCCCTTGATGTTTGCAGTTCACCAAGTTACCGAGAGTGTTGTACGTCTTTGGCGCTGCCATCAGGGTGGCCGGACTCAAACTCAGCCCACGTTTTTTGAGTGTTTACATTATAATGTACATAAAAATTGCTGGAGCCATGCTTTAGGAATGTGAGCGAAGGAAGTATTTCATTAATTTATAAAAAAAAATACATTTGCATAAATTGTTTAGCTTTATAATGTAAACAATGGAAAAAAAATGGGAGGGAAGTGGGCGGAGTTTGAGCCCGACCGCCCTGATTGCAGCGTTAAAGACGCACAGCAGTCTCGGTAACTTGGTATACTGCAGTCATACAACAAGGGGTCAAGTTTCCAGGCGATTGTCTTCTACGGCCGTGATATAGACTATCGTTTTACTGCACATTAATAAATATCTATGTATTAAATAGTTCACTGACTGATAATCTGACTGAATTAACTGACATATCAAACTTCAGCCCAAACCACTGGGCCTAGAAGCGCAGTTTTACATGCGTGGGATCCCTTTAGGTCGTAGGCAAGCACTAAGAAGGGATTTTTTCGAAGTTCTAAGTGGGTGAACAGGGGTGAAATGTGTTTTATAAGATTCGTCGACATAGTTCGAACCTTAGGGTCTATCGTCGTGGCTTTTACTTATATATATTTCTCGAAATTCAACCTATAAGGGGGCGAAAAGACCTTAAATGTGTTTTCGATTAATTGTCGATATCTATTGAACCCTTCGGAATACAGTGTTGGTTTTTACATCAAAACAATTCTTACGTAAATACACAAAAAGTTGTCATAGGATTTTTTCGAAATTTGACTCCCAAAGAGTAAAAAGGGGGGAAATGTGTTTTTCGTTAATCGTCTGTACAACTCGAACCCAATGGGGTATCGTTATGATTTTCCCATTCACGCATACAATGCGACTTCAAGACTTTTCGAAATCCTTTAATTAAGGGGGTGAAAATACATCAAATGTATTTTAGATTCGTCTTCTTTAGCTATCGAACCAGTTGGGATATCGAAGTGCTGTTTGATTGAGAATGATGTTTACATAAAGACACAAAATATCATTTCAGGATATTTTCCAACTTTGAATCCAAAGGTGAAAAAAAAAATGTTAATAAATGTTTCCGATTCGTGATCGAATTAAATCGATCCCACTGATATTTTAGATATCAACGTGACTTGCTATAGGCCTACCTGAAATGAGGTTTATTGTTTTTTCTCGAAATTTTTACCTAATGGGGGGAAAAGTTATGAAACGGAATGACAGGTGCTTTAAAATAATCCTCTATATTTCTTGAACCCGACGGGCTATCATCACAGTTTTCACTTAAATGAGACGCCCATACAAAGCCTTAATTTTATATATAGATATTTTTCGAAATTCGTACCCTAAAGGATGAAAATACATGAAATTCGCTTTAGATAAATTCACGAGTGCTATCGAACCCGTCGAGGTGTACAGTTGTTTTTCCTTTATGATGATGAATATGTAAATTCCCGTAAACAGATTTCAGAAATATTCAAAACCAGAACTCCTAAGACTCCTAAGGCTAATTTTTTAAAATAATTGTTGATTACGCTTTGACTCAATGAGTTATTGTAATGATTTTGACCTCAATTGGATACCTTTACAAATGTTTCAACCTCTGATGGTATGATTTTGCGAAATTCGATCACTGAACATTTTGTTTTCATTTACACCATGATATCTGCCAAACCATTTGAGATATTTCGATTTTTTTTTGCTTGAGAATGATGCTTACAGAAATACGAAAAATAATAAATCTCAGTTTTTATACTGAGAAAGTAGCTTTCCAATACCCCAGGGATGGGTGGCGTGGGTGCGGGGAGGAACGCAGTAAACCTTTCATAGCAGACAATTCTAAAAAGCAAGTACAGCCATAGATAAGAAATTTATAGAGAAGTTAACGTTTTGCGAATCATTACATATTATTATACAACCTCTATGAGCCCAGTGACAGGAAATTTAATTTATTGTCGTTGAAGTTTCGACGGAACGTATTGAATGCACAGTCATCAGTGGTCGAGCTCGAGAAAAATTAGTCATCGTACCATACATACTACTTCTACCATATAAATACTCTCTCACATTCGTATATTTTTCTATGACTATATATAAGGCCTTGGACAGTAATTAAGTGTGGCAGTGATAGACTTAGTTAAGTCAGTTTTTTAAATGGGCAGAGTAAGCTCAACCTGCATGTTGGTTATCATAACACTTGATGGCCGTGCAACTAATCTGGCGTACAAAGAGGTCCTTCAGATGAAGTAAATAATCGCTGTTACGTGTAATACACGCGGGCAATGCCGCAAGCGGACTGCTAGATTATATCATATAAATTATAGTTTGTTTCTTAAAAAAAAAAAAAAAAAAAAAAACGTGCGGGGAAAGCAAAATGTGACAGTAAGTTGTGTGTGCGCCCGCGAAGGTTTCTGCCAATTTTTTTTTGGGAAGGAGAAAAAAAGGGGGAGGGCAAAATGGGGCAGGGGGAACGAAGTTGTACAAAAAAAAAAGAATTTCGTGAAAAAGTTTTATTCCTAAATATTTCTTAAACAGTCATGAATAACGCTTAGCAATATTTTGCACCATTCTGAATTTCGGAACAAATTTGCTTAGTATTATATTTAGCATGCAAAAAATTCTTAAGTTAACACTAACACTGCCATCATTATTAACAGTATTACATATATTACATATTTGAATTGCCAATAAGCTTTAATAAACAATTTTTTTAAACTTTTTTTAAATTTGTATTTTTTTAAAGGCAAGTTTTTGAAAATATTTTGAAAAAAAAAAGTAGGGATTCATATTTTTACAAATTACTTAAGACAATTATGAATACTCAGCCAGAGATTACAAGAGTCATCACATTGAAATCCACGCGAACTAAACTGCGAGAAATTCCTAGATTACAATACAGTCAGCACTCAGAGAGTAAATCGGAAATAAAAAATATAGCAGAAATAAAATATTTTTAAGACGATGGCAGGTTCTCTGCCTTAACCACATAGAAGACAAGGAAATAGGAAAACTTTTTAGGTGATGGTTCGAGGTAAGTTTGACCTGCGTACAGAATCTCCAACTGGTGATCAAGCGGGGTAGGTAGATACAGGTACGCGGTGAAGCGCCTTAAGCACATCCACGTAAAAGTAATTATCGACGCCGTCGATGAGGGAGGATGGGACCACAGTAGTACCAACTGCCAATCGACGTAATGGAAGGCGTGGAGTGACTGCGACAAGTCACGCCATAGTTAATCTACCAGAGTGCGTCCAACCAGAAACACACCGGCTACTATGAGGCATGTCTTCACGCGAGAGCTAATATCGCTGGAGTCCCACCAGTATGTGTGTATGTGTGTTTGTGTGCTTGCGTGCAGCTGCTGCCTTCGTGTGTTGTCTGACCTTCCTATTGGCGTGTTTTTAGCCTACTGTTTGAATTACGTTTACCAAGTACTGCAATTCCTTTCCTACTACTCTCCGAGAGGACACTCATCAACTTGTACATTCCGTTCTCTCAATATTATTTTTAAATTCACATTAACAATGATACGTAACAAGATTTGTCATACAAACTTATTTATTACATTATTGCTCAACATTTAATTTCAGTCTGCATAAGTAGAGACACGCAAAATTCGCGTTATCATTTGGTAGCTGACTAAACTTCACTTACCTATACATAACAGAGCATAATCTGCGATTCAATTGGCCACGAACTTTTATGTGTTGTCATTGACGTGTATTACGTCTTAACAGAGATTGGTCTCTCTACCGTGTGAGTACTCCCCGCGGCAAGTCACGACAATATCGGCCAGCGGGAGACGTCGAACGAGCCTATAGTCACTTGGAGTCTAGTGAGATGTTAGAAAACAGCGCGAATTTTGCATGTCTCTATGCATAAGCAACAGTTTAAACATTTTCATGTAAACAACTAAAAAAAGTATTTATTTGATTACGCCCAAATTCAGCCTTAATCGGGGTTGCAGTTAGAAGGTGTTGTTCAACATAATTTAATAAATATTTATCACAGGTTATTTCCCGTGGTTTTCAATTTATTGCCTCTTTGAGTCGTGCAAAAATTCAATCTCGCTACTCCGAATTATTTTAAGTAATCCGTAAATATACGTGTTCCTATTTTCAATGCCTTTTCAAAAACGACGTTTATGAATAAATAACTTAAGGGAATTAGTAAAATTTGATTTGACATAAAAACTTTTCGACGCGTCTAATTAAATATATGCAATAATATTATTATTGATAATAGCAATAAAAGAGATAAATCACGGTAATATTTTAAATTTTCCGAAAAAAACATATTCTAAAACAGATAACTTTTGTAAATTATGAAGAGCGAAAAATACGTAAACGGTTATTAATCAGAGTTTTAGAAACATTTTGAAAACTAAACATTCAATACATTTTGGATTGTATGGATAACCGAAACACGTTGGAACAGAAAACGTTTTACCAAAAATTAGTGGTGGTAGGAATTTTTACTTCATAAGCAGCATCTCTGAATGGGAAAATCATAACGACTATTTAATTCCGACATTTCAGACCATTGTTGCATGTGTTTCTTACGGATGGTGGGGTGTGAAATAAACATTGCAAAAAAGTTGTCACAAGATTTCCCGTAGCCCCAATTAACTACAGTTGGCAGTATTTGTCTTCCTTTATAAACCTATTTTTATCTATATATTTCGGATCATACTATCTCCAAAAATGAACCAAAAGCACGCAAAAATAAAGCAATATGTCCAGCTTTTACTAGATGCCCGTTGCCGGCCAAGAGCTACATTTGTGATCAGCACCCAGATATATAGCGTACCTTAAACTGGGTATACTTTGCACCAACATGTGTAGCTTTGCACCATCAAAAATATATTTTCTATGCTGATAGTTTAAAAAGACAAGTGATTGCGTTCTATGGTATCAAATTATAATGTTTAAATACCCGGTCGTGATGTGTCCTTTATTTCACCAAACGACCTAGAAAAAAAATTTTTGGTGGTGCAAAGTTACCCATGCTTGTGCAAAGTATACCCACTTTACGGTACTTTATCTTTGAACGCGTAGAGCAATGTACGTTTTACGCTTAACATAAACTGGCTAGACATGATTATTTACCGCGGGAAAACTTGACTGTTGGCTGGGTTTCAACGTACGTTCAGCTTAACTTTGTCATTCAACACAAGTTTGATCAGCAAAACATGAGCAATGGCTTACGTCCACAAACCAATAAATTCTAATGTTTTAATTGATGTACTGCAGCGTTGAGATGTTCGCTTTCTGAGGCACTGAAACAAAATATATTTACACACATTTTTGTTTGTACGCTAACAATTTCGAAGAAAAAAAAGTCTACATTGAAGGCCAGCTCGTTAACATAAATACATACATTTGTAGCAGTGGCAATTGATGGGAAATGTCTCAACTTTTTTGCGAAATATATCGCGACTAACGACCCAAATGTGAAACAGGTCTACGCATATCTTTAGTCCAATATATTCTTAAATAAAATACACGATTTAACTAACATTCAAGAAACTATACAAATATGTAACTGACTCATGAAGTTAGAAACATTTAACAGCTTTAATTAAATACTTGTTTAATTTTTACTCTCCATTCTTAAATCTTGACACACCAAACGCAGTTTTGTTCATATATAATATGCTTACGGCGTGCACGATTGCACAGGACACGTTAATAAATGTGTGTGCTTTCTTTCACAGCGTATTCGGAAAACCAACTGTTATTGCCGTTATTTAAATTACAGACCTGAATCTTACAATTAATTAAAATTTATGCTGTAGATTTATAAAAGGCCTTCCGATTGGAAATAGAAATTGGCTGTTAATAACACGTAATTTCAAATACAGTGGCTGGCATGTGTAAAACGTAATAGTTCACAGATCATTTGACAGTACTAGTAAACATTTATTTTGGTACTGTTTTGTAGGTCAGTACTTGTAGAATCAGTTGAATATTAAAATTTCGTGCCAATATATTTTTTATATTGTGTTCCTATAAATATATTGAAAGAAACTATATAGGCTCTTCTAAATGTTATCGGTTGTTTGTTCGGAAATAATAATAATCACCATCATCATCGGATTTTGTGTCGTATGTAGAGAATGGAGTACGTAACAGTTGCGGATCGAATATGTGAAATGTTCTCTTATTTAGTTTGAAGACTGATTTAGACAGAGTTAATTATCTTAATTTCTTTGAAGTGGAATAGTACAACTACGAGACCGGGCGTCGTTGCACAAGTAATCACCGACTATCATGCTCAACCAAAGCAGCACTTTTCTAAGCTCTAGTGTCTGTGCCCTGACAGGATGACGAGGTAGGAAACAAGACGATGCACTGAGCAAACGAGATACCTCAAACAGAAATGGAAGATACGGCAATGATCAGAATCTCCTAAACGAGACAGTCTAATGCAGATCCTCGAAACACTATTTTAGTCCATCTGCGTCACTTACATACACACGATTAACAGTTGAATATTTTAAACATTTGCAACAGTGGAAAAATCCTTGTAATTTGATGAAGATTATTTTATCATACCCTCGTAAAGAACTTTATTCTAATGACTCACTCTTCTAAACAACTATTATGCTGGCACTGTAATACTACACGGAAAATGATGGCCCATAAACATATTCTTGAATTATTACCTGACTACAAACTCATTTTCGTCCTAACCGTTATTTGTTATTTGCGTACTGTTGAGCGAAATGTTTCCAGACTTCCTGCGAAGAAATCTGTGGAAATACGCCACTGCATTGCTATGTTATCCCAATTAGAAATCAAATGTGAGACAGGAAATACAGTGTAGAAAAAAACTAACAGATTTTGTTGCAGTCAA
Source organism: Medauroidea extradentata (assembly GCA_003012365.1). NCBI lineage: Eukaryota > Metazoa > Arthropoda > Insecta > Phasmatodea > Phasmatidae > Medauroidea > Medauroidea extradentata. Next base: position 14,961 of record PNEQ01070493.1, read on the forward strand.
AACATACATAAATTAAAATAAAGTATCTAAAATCTCAAGTGCAATTGTGTTAAAACACAGGAAAAAATAACGATAAAAACAGTTAACCAAGGAAATAAATTATTAAGAAAACTGAGAAATCTCGGGACACCAAAATTAAGACAGCACGTAGGCCTACAATAGCTGAGGCGAATGAGATGTTACACGCCAAACAGTGACGTCATAAACACAAGACTAGACTAAACAACTATATGAAAAAACGGAAAATTATAGATTTTCTCAGACTAGCATGTATGACATAACAGTTAGGGGTGGTTCACAAGTAAAAAAAAAACATTAGCACAGTACATATAACATATCAGTAGAGATGATGGTATACTGCGAACATATTTCGTACCAACCACGGTCGTAGAAGAACAGGTCTGGACACTCGCCTATCTACCAATGTATTTTGCTTAACCCACTTGTTGTTTGGTTGTAGTTCGTCGAGTATCCGAGAATATTGTGTTTTATTGGCGCTTCAGTTAGGGTGGTCAGACCCAAACTCCGCCCACTTTTTTCCCATTGTTAAATTTATAAAGTAAATAAAAATTGCTGGAGCCTTTTCTTAAATTTGTGAGTGAAGGAAGTAATTCGTAAATTGATAAAAAATATGTTTTGATAAATTGAAAGGAAGTGGGTGGAGTTTGAGTCCGACCGCCCTAACTGAAGCGCCAATAAAACACAATATTCTCGGTAATTTAGTGAACTACAGCCAAACAACAAGGGGGTCAAGTTTCCAGGCGAATGTCCAGACCTGTTCTACGGCCGTGGTACCAACATACCCTTGAAAACGCTGCAGTTTCTTGCAACATGTTCGATTGGGTGATAAACGTCTGACACAACGTAGCTTTCTACAGACGAATAACAAGCATAAAATATTACAATAGCGGGATTCTTATTGACTTAGTCAAATTAAGTAACATCTCCAAGTAAAAAAGAAACCAGTAATTTTCTGGTAAGCTGAACGTGCTTTGAAACCCAACAAATAGTCAAGATTTCCCGCGATAAACCATCGTCTCTACATTGTATTAGCTGTGCACGACCTGAAGCCTTGTCCATAGTATATTCACAATATTATTCTTTCTGTAATGTTTAACCAATGAAATGTGTTTTCGATGAATCTGAAATATTGGTTGCTGCATGGAATACATTTGAAATATATGTAGACATTTTTGAAGAGGAATAGTATCTGGAGGCAATAGGAACGAAGAATATAAACGAAGTATTAGTAGGGCCACGATTTTGTCGCGAAAATATTTTTGCCCCACTTTGTTTCAGTTACTCGCGTGCACATCGGCAGTTCTGTTTGAAGGTTATTGGCAGCGTGTTTACGTTCAGACACGTTTCTCATTTTACTGCACCAATCAGAATAATATTATTGTGAATCTGTACGTCTATAAGTTGCCAAGGCCAGTGAGAGTAAAATCATCCAACCACAGACGATGTAGCAGAGCTGCAGGTGTGCACATGACGCATCGAAACCAAATGTTGCAAAAATCTTTTCACCATAAAATCGCAGCTCTAAGTATTAGTAAACTACACAGTGTAAAACATTATTTACAGTATAGAAATAAGATTTTTAACTTTAAAATTGGTTGTAATTGATTAGTTTTACTCTCGTGCATTTTTTAGGTCAAACCATCATAGTAGTCAAACAGTAAATCCTTTTCTCTGATAGGTTACTGTCCTATGCGTCCGCACAATACTGAAATATAACAATTTACTACGACAACATCTCTATGCACACGACCACTTTTGAGCAGTTGTCGAACAGTACGTAAGAAAACATAGAGTTTAGATATTTTGCGAACGATCTACGTTCTATGTTGTTATGTTTTCAATTGTGAACACACCTTTTTGTCCATAACATTTCATCAAATAATTTACCCTCATTGCAAGAATATTTCAAAGACACAAGACTCTTCTTGTTCTGTATTCACTGCTAGAAGGCCGGACTTGTGAATGTGAACGATTTATTGCAGGTAACGTAGCGGTCGAGTGGCCTGCTGCAAAGGTGATCTGGGTTCAATCCCTGTTGGGTATGGGCATTTTTGATAGAAAAAATTTGGATCGCTAGATATATCAGTCCTAATTATATCTTAAAAACGAAACTTATGAATGATTCATTTCCCTGTCGTTTTTCCATCATTTTAGTCTCTGAATGATAAAACAGTTACCTTTATTTTATAGTATTCAAAGAAAAATAAATGAATCTTAATGGTAACCTTGTATGTGTCTCACACTCTCAGCTCCTTGTTCTTCCGTTTGGCCGCCTCTTCATGCCGTCCGTACTAATCTCATGTCATTCCCGCCAGCTTAGAAAATTTCGCTACTAACCCCTGAGGAAAATCTCTTTACACATTCCCATACAAGTAATACATCGCTTGCAGGAGACAGAAAATGCAACCATACAAACTTTCGTGGATGTACTTTAAGAGGTATCAGTAACTGCCATCTTTGAATTCTTCAATTTTTTCTGTAACTTCTATACATTGAGATTTATCGAAATTCCCCGTCTGACGTCATACAGATATTAACTTATTAAACATTATAAAATTGTCACATGTTCACTACTTCAGTTAGTTTTTGACTAGTAACCTTCCAGAGGAAGAAACTTTTTTTTTTTTTCAAAGGATGGTCACAGGTATAGTAAAATCAGTAGTTGTCAAGCAATGCCAATTGCGTACAATGTAAGAAACTATTCCCTCTGCCTTGTCGAAGCATAAAACATTATAGGAAATTTATAGGCCAAATTAAGTGCAGAAGTTTTATTATTCCAAATAGCATGAGCGTATTGTGGATGCTGTATGCATCGTCACACCTGATCTGCTGATGTGGGAAATCAGTGTCATGGCGACATGGTGATTTCTGTACGTTGATATAGGCTACAGGTTGGCGGAGTTTAAGTTTATTGATTAATGAATATTCAGTCATGATTTAGACTGTCTCATTTGCGCAATTTTATATAGTTACATACGGTACCACCGCTTGACTCAGAAGTGCTGAACACTTGTAACTCAGTGGAATGTGGAATGAGAGCCCGACTTTGATTCAAGAAGTTCTGGGTTCGATTGCCAAGTCCGGCCGGATGTAAAATTTGTGTTTGTCCGTTGAACTGTCTAAATCACAGAAACATGTCACACCTGGGGAATTTTCTAGTAATAATGTTGCATAGAATTGATATACTTGGCTCGTTAGCAATGTTGCAACCTCACCAAGGAACCTGATATTTTTATAAGAAATAAGTAGTTAGCGATCACTAATCTCGGGTTCGAGTCCCGGTCGGGAAGGAAAATGCAGAGGAACTTCGGGTATTGTGGACACCCATTTTGTATTAAATTTTTATTTCAGAATCTGTGTAAGATAATTACATTTGTCTATTCAATATGATAGCTTGATATGTAAGTGTAACGAAAATACGGGAACCTACCAATTTCACTCAACATGATGGCTTTATATTTGCAAAGGTCCACATTACCCATCCCAAATTATTAACAATATTAAACACAGATAACATTTTAATTTGTACATGTCTACAGTGGTTACATGTTTCGGCACTAAAATAGGTATTCAAATGAAGTTTAGCGGAGTCGTCGTGTACATAATTACTTAAATATTCTAGATTTGTCATTGGCTCAAAACATTCTCCATGATAGTAATAAGGATGCACCAAGCGCATTAGTTTGTGTCTGTAGACATATGGGCTAGAGTGATGGATAAGGTTTTTCAAATATCACATACAAAGTGCACAGTTTCACTGTAAGCACATATTTCGTAACTCCAGTCTAAACACTCCAAACACTGAACCCACTTTTCCCCAGCTCTGTCAGCATAAAACGTTCCAGAGCAATAGATACAAACAGCATCAGCTTCATAAAATCTACTACGCTCAGCTGATTGCCTTGTGTGTGTGTGTATCAGTTGTCTATTTTTTTTTAAAGTTACAGTTAAGTTATGAATTTTTAATTAGGCAAACGAAATCTCTTAAAGCCTGAAATTGGCTATTTCCTTTTAATACTTTGCATAAATTTCATATATATATATATATATATATATATATATATATATATATATATATATGCATATATAATTTTTTGTACGTGTAGACTTGCATGAGTACGTTTATTTTGCAGCAAAATTTAATTTTTATGCCTAAGTAATTTTATGGTTCTGAAGAAAAAAAACAATCGTGAATAATTTCTGACTGCAAATTCGATCTGAACCACTTCAACTATATTAATTTTAATAACCTGTAATTTATTTACAGGAATTATTTTTACGTGTTTACGCGTTAGTTGGTACTCGTTAATAATTCACAATTCCACGAGCTACAGATTCGGGGAAAATATCTACCTTTGTCGTTACTAAAAGACGCTTAAATTTCCTGCACGCTCAGAAAATCAACTAGAAGGCAATTTGGAACATTTTTTCCCTTGAACAATCTTTCATCGATATTGTTCAAAGAAAGTAGGCCATCGGACAAAAAATCTAGAGGAATGAATACGGGAATAGAAATGATTTCGCTTCGTCGACCGGTACGGCATTCAAGTTGCGATTAAATCTCACGAGACGATAAAAAAAGAATTCGGTAATTTAATTTCGTCTTCCCTGATAACCAGGAGGATAAATACAGCCCCAGCGGATGAAGCCTATACCAACCCTCCCTTGCTTGCATAGAGCTGACAGGCATTCGTCTCCCGCGGCATTTAAAGTTCGTTATCTTGGCCAGGGTAACATATAGCGTGAGCCAAGGCATTAATCTGCCGAATTACGGAGAAAGATAAATGACGTTACCACAGCCGTTCAACACAGCAACGTCCTGACATTTCTTTGTCTCTGTCGTTTATAGAATAGCACGAGAACTCGCACATAAACAATAAAAGTCTTGTGTATTCTGCGCCATCACTTTTTTGGGGAGAGGAGGGGGTGGAGAAAATGCCTAATTAGTATATGCCCATCACGACAAGCCAAAAAAAGGGAACAGGGGTTCTCTTCCGGAGAAATTTGGGAGTGTGTGGAAGATAAATAAACGCTGGAAACATAAATTGATTTCTACGATTTTTTAGAAGTCGGTATAGATAAAAGTACTCAATTTATGTACCACGCCCTCTTAAGATGGAAAATAATACTGCAAAGAGAGTTTCCTAACCAAAAAATTGAATATACCTCTTGAAGTAATTGTAATATTATTTTAAAATAAACTATATTTTAGAGTGTTTAAGAGGATTATCTGCCCGGCGCATGAACAGTGTTGTAGGTGTTGCAATTATTATTTAATACGCGGAACTTATTCGCTAAACTTATTCGCAAAACGTTTGTGTACGAAAATAACACACACTTTAAAATATGTTTCTACCATTTTAAAATGCAACAAGCGTATTTGGAACATGATTTTTGGGCCCTACAAAATGTAGAAAGAAGCCTTTAAGTACAAAAATATATTTGGATTTGTAAAACACAACACTAGAGGCATGTGTTCAAATTAACCTTGGAACTTACCGTAAGTAAAATTGTAGGTTTGCGGCTCTGAGTCCCAAAGGAAAAAAAACGTAAAATAGAAGTGCGTCGTAGATGTTCGGTGCGCAGCGAATATAATGTAAGATGTTAGTGTCGAGTTTGGCCAGCTGAACCTTATCGTTCGCATGTCGCAACGTACCAGACAATAATCAGCCCATGTGTGCTAGTCACAAGAGTTTTTCCTTTTGACCATCTTTATCAATGGACGACTTGAAGTACACGCCCTCTGACGTCACCGCAGGGGAAAAGTACTGTGGGAAACAAAGCATGTTTACAAACATGCTGATTTGTTAGTTGGTAATTGAAGAAAGCAAAAATGTTGCGCATTAATAGATTTGCACGCAAGGGTAAAAAATATTAGTTTCAATTTTATGGTAAAGATACGCAAATACATAATATTAATGTTTACCTGAAAAAACGGCAAATTCCAAACAAATAATCAATTTTCTTGGCGTACATCTCATCCGGGACATGTGAAGCCAAATAGCTAAATCAAGGTTATGTTCGGCTGCGGTATCCATGGAGATAGGAATTGTTTCCCACACCTGACTGAAGCTCCGCCTCTTTTCAAGTCGTCCATCCTCCGAACGGCGGCGCGGCGCGTAGAACTTCAGCATATCAACATTTATTTGTGTAATTCTGAGCATGTGGGAGCCATATCTGCTTTGACGTCACGCAAGTAACATTAAACTCTCGTTTATTCATTCCACGCCCTCAAGATTACTTTCTCGCGGTTGAAAATGGGTGAACATTTGAGAGTTACAGTAATTTCTAAATACAAACGTCTTGACACAGAAAATACTGTAAACAGGCGCGTACAACAACCAATCATTTATATTTGTAACTATACTGGCATCATAATAGCATGATGTCACTGCTCGGCAGTTTAGTGTCATGCTCTTAGAAGCTAGAATATTGATGTTACGTATGGCTTGGCCAACCTTACCGCTCCCGTATTTCTTAGCCTGAGACGTTATAAACAAGCGACTATCTTAGCTAACAACTATTGTATCGTGCGCTTGAAAATATATCTTCTCATCTCTCGCCGTATTTTAATGCAATCTTTGGCACAGTGGTGTTTTGGACGAGTATTGTCTAAACGTCTTATCGTGCGAGTAATGCTTACGTTGACGCAGGGACGTCATTTAAGGGGGCAGGGGTAGGGCAAGTGCCCCTCCCCCCCATGGATTAGAAAGAAATGTGTATGATTTTTTTTTGTGAATTTTGTTATTTAAATAATACTAATGTAAGCACATACAATTGAAATTGTATTATTAAAGGTTCTGATTTATAGATGCTTGGTTAGTAAAAAAAGATTCAACAAGGTTACTGTTGCCAAAAAAAAAAAAAATCTTCACCGCCGCCTCCTAGAAAAACTTGAAATGACGCCCCTGCATTGACGGCCAGTAAAGTTTTACTAAACAAAGAATGTGGTCGGAGAAACGAAATTTCGATTAATTTTATTACCATCCACACAACGCAATATTTAATCAGACCCATGTGAACTTTCTTGCGAACGCATTCCTGCGTAAGGTAGTTGTTTGTAACATACTGAAGTGTTTTATTGGAAATGTTCAATTAATATACACCGAACGTTGCTAAGTCGCACAAAACCCAGAATTCGATAAAAGATATAAATTCAAGAAAATAAACAAATCATAAATAAATAAAACGATGGAATAAACTAAAGAGGCCATAAATTGCTATAGTCAAATAACTTACTAGTAACTCTGAAACATGAAAATAGCAGGTATGTAATTGTTACGAAAACCGACAAAGGAAGGTCAAAACAGACAAGTGACCAACAATGTGAATTTAAATGGCGACAATATTTTACAAAGGCAACGAGGATAACACAAGTGAACACAGCTACAAAAATTGTTGTAGACATGATAAATATAATATACCCGACGTACGGAAAGTTGATACTTTTAGAAACAAACTATTTTAAACACGTCTGTTATACGATGGTTGGAGGATGGATGGGTTGGCATTGATGTCGTAGAAATAGTTCTTCTGTATATTATGAACAGCGGCTGTAATATTGAAAATATTTTAATGGACTGTATAAATAATGTGTTCATTTTCAGGAAATGAAATAAAATGTATATTTACATTTAGCATATATGACAATATTTTAGAAATGACGTAGTTAGTGGAGGCGGATGAACAATGTACGTCGGCTTGCAGTACAGCCGTCAACCTGGCAATGTTATTGTTATAGATGGGCGGAAGAATACATAGTTGGTGTGATATCAGATCCAAGCTATAAGCGGGGCTTTCAGTTCAGAAAGTGTCAAGTTACCGTGCGGCGGGTATAACACAGACGATAACGCTAGCCTACATTCGCTTATTTGTTGCTCATTTTCTCTTGGTTAATCATTTCAGTTTACTGTGGGTTTTCTGTGACTCGGCACAATTTGGTAGCACTGGCGTTAATCCAACAAAACACTCCTCTATTTCAAAAATTATTCTCATATGTGTGTGTTACGATACTTTTAAAATCCATTTACGAGATCAGGTTCTCCTACGTCCATTTACTTCAATCTTTGTGGTCCGATACAGTTGGTTACATGACCAGCCTTGGACAACCCTAGATCCGTTCATTTCGCTGCCTTGCACAAAAAAAAAACATGTGCATTTATTGGGTTCTTGTAGGATTGCAGACTTACCTGAGACTTTATCGTACGCAATTTAGTACAAGAACGCCACCTCGCTAGAATTTTGCTTGTATATTTCGTTATTAATTTTGTTGAAACATAGCTGTAGATAAAGACTTGCAAAGCACGTGTAATTTTCTGCCTACAAACTAGACTCCAATCGACTGTATGCTCGTGTGACGCCTCCCATTGGTCGACAATACCGTGCGCTGTCGCGGAGAATGCTTCCGTTCAGTTTAAGGCTATGGTCTTTCATTTATTTCAAATACTTTGAAAAAAAAAATTGAGGCTGTTTACAGTCATACGATACACAATTTTGCCAGAACATTTTTTTTAATACTGTACCGTCGCTAGCAAAAATTTATTTTGCTTCATTTTTTCCTTATTTTGACCACAAAATATGTGATATTTTAGAGGAAAAAATCTAAAAATTCGTTTCGTGTATTGCAACAAACAAATTCAGATATACATGATGATATATAAGTCTTAAAATTTTAAGAATGAATTTTTACATATGTATTAAATTGCGTTGAAATAATATTTTCGAAACCACTACGAAAGAAAAGAACGAGACATTAATAGCTTCACGGCAGAGCGGCCAACCTTTCGTAAAGAGATTATACACGTGATTGACATAAGACAGAGGTTCGTGGATAACGGCGCCACTGATTGTGTTCTTAGTACGTACAGGTCCGTGAAGTCTACTCTCACATCAAGCAATAATATACATTTTACGGGTCCCTACCTATAGCTAGAGATGATATATCGCGAACATGTTTGTGTCAACATACCCTTGAAAACGCTGTAGTTTCTCTTGTAACATATATGAATCGGTGATATACTTCTGACACAAAGTAGCTATCTGCAGACCAATAACAGGCATCAAATATTAAGATATCGGGATTCTTACTGGCTAAGTCAAATAGTGTAACAGCTCTACGTACAAGTGAAAGCCAGCAATCTTCTGGTAAGCAGAACGTGTATTGAAATCCAGCAAACAGTAAAATTTTCCCACAATAAACCATCATATCTACGTTATACATCGCAAGTTCCTCGAGACAGCAAGAATACTGAATTGCTTATATCGGAAAAATAAATAACTCACCAGCTTGTGAAATCGCATCATTCAATTGAACCGAAACTGTAATGGTATATCTTTATATAGTATCTCTGTTATAAAAAATATTCTTAAGCTAAATTTTACGCTTAAAAATAATATTTTGCTAGGAAAAACCATCAAAATTAAGTCATCAAACGAAGTTATACAGCGTCGACCAGAATTCATGTGCCAAACTCCGGGACGAGATTGTTTATGTAAAACAATGTGGGGTTACACTGACCAACACAATTGTGTGGTGAATATTTAGGAAGCAACATGACGTTGATAACAAAATTTGGAAATACGTTTTTTGAAAAATACTAGAAAGTATAAGAGATGGTGCCACAAAATTGGCATAGAGCTCTAAGAATCGGAGTAAATAAATCTGTGAAAATGTTGTTGATGTAACGTCCTCCTTCACTGCTTATGTATGGGTTGCTCAATCTATTTGTGTACGAAATTTTTAAGTAATAAGCGATAGTAAAATATTCTATGCATATCATTGCTTATAACAGAAAATGAAGGGGGAAGTGCCCCTTGTGTTAATTCACTCCGATAAAACGTTTTCGAGTAAATGTGAATCAAAATTCGAAGGCGCAGTGTAATCCCGCGGAGGTAGGCAATACAACGGCTTTCTAAGCCATGCTAATTGCAGCATTGAAAGGTTAAATTGAGTACAGTAGCGATATATGGATGACGTTATGACAACTAACACGTGTTGTATGAATAATGATGTAGTGTGCCAAGTGATTTCATTTTAATTTTACGCGAAACTGCTAAAGGTATTATCAACCCGTCCACAAAATTGACATACACTTGAAATAATAATGTTTAAACATGCAGCATTCTTATTAGAGTCATCATTTTGGGGCACCACAAAGAAGATAAAAAAAAGCAATATTTTGTACTAACGTTACCAAATAAGTACTACTCTAATTCATAAGAACAGTCACGCAAATAGCATACGTAAGCCGAAATAATGAAATTTTTAATACTACTTACAAATGAAAGTGTATAGTTACGACTCAAAGTACCACAAGAATTAATTCTATAAAAATACTGCACGCCAATTAGTACGTCATATGTAGCAAAGTCGGCCCTATCGTCTACTGGTTTACGCGCCTCACGTATGGGAAATCACATTCGCTACATGAGCCTCTTAACAGAAATATCTTTTGAGAGCTGACGATGATGATGAAATGAGGTGGAAATGGAGCAGTGGCGGAATGAAAGAGGAAGGAAATTAATCTTGAGAAAATAACCGAGTTAGTAGTAACTGCCGACACCAACCACTGCCTTAATGGTTAGATTAAGAGAGATCACGTGTACAGAAAAGGGAACTCAGCAATACAATTGCACGTACTACATACGTATTTATTAACATCAATACGTATTTTCAATAAGTGTTCGAATTGCCATTCCCACACTTCAACACACAGCTGGCAACGGCGGATCAGGTTGCCTGGACTCGAGCATGAATGTTTGATATGGCACGTACACAATCAAATGCGGCTATCACTCGTGCCACGAGATCTTCCTGGTTGGACACAGGCGCCTCATAAATCAGGGAGTTGACATGGCCTTATAAAAATCCCGGATCTGCACCTCCGTCCCACTCTTCGCGACAGCCGTCTTGAGCAGCACACGCCCTCGAGGAGGCATGGGTGACTAATAACCAACTGCCCTTGTCACTATGTTGCCACGTTGAGGCGGAGGAACCTACACACGTTCACCAAGCTTCAGATAAGAGAGGCTTAGTCTCTGCAAAGTGTGGATCGTGACTGTGATGGTCGCCACACACAAGCACCTTCACTTAATGGGCTGCACAAAACTACGCACACCGATCACTCAGCGAGCTGGTTTACAGACTTTTGCACTTGCGCCACCAAGTGCCAAAGGCAAAGGCCACCAGGGATTATGGGAGCACCAGAGAATACCCCGAGAAATCCTAGTCAGAAAATTCAATGCTATATTGTTACTACATTTTCAATTTAATTTCCGGTTATTGTTCAGTGTCTCGCTAACATCCAACAACGTTTTGTAACACCCACGAACCTCCGTGAAACATTTCAATACTTGCACTAACTCTTTTATGAACTAAAAGTTTCCCTTATTGATAAAATACGCAGCTACGCAGCACTTAAGTTACTTTCGCACAATATGAGTGACTGCTTTTTATCTTTCTATCTGAAGTTATCTTTCTGGTTGAAAATTAACAGTTCACTAATAACGAATTCACAATTTATTTGCACCTTAAGGCGAGTTACCTAAAAGGAAAGGAGCAGAAACATTGAAGTCATACAAAACACTTTGTTGCTGTAAAGTGGATAAAAGATATTTTGGCAGAAAAAATTAAAATTTTTCAGGTACCTAAGCTTTTGACAAATAAATAACGGTACATAATGTAAATAAAATAGACATGAAACGAGTGATCTATAATTTGACCATCAATAAATTCCACACTGATCATTTCGCTAAATTGAATTCAACCATCATGTCACCAACATCAGGCCTTGCTCTTGCACACACATACCACAGTAAGCCGACGAAACTTGCTCGTCACGTCATTCATCCATAGTCGGCGACCGTATCAGTTGTAGTCTCACATCTCTTAGGAACCAGCTTAACTAACATATAATTCGCCGTCAGTCAAACTGAGTCTTAAGCAATGCTCATGTCAAGCATAACCCACAACAGACCATTAATCTAGGATCACTGGTTACATAATTTCATCGTCCGCGACAATAAAATATCTGGGAGTGATTCTGGATAACAAGTTCGGTTTAGTTTGTGCCGTATCAAATATGCCACTACATTAGTAAATAAATATTACATTTTTACTGGACTCATGAACTGGTTTGTTTGCAAACAGTTATTTGACTATTTGTTTAATAGCATTTAAACTGTACTGTTACCTTAATGGGTTAGTATTATTTCAGTAAGTAAATTTTAATTATCTGTACAGCTTGTCATATTTATGGCTGAGTTATTTTCTTTCATCTGCCGGACGGATGTATGCTGCCACGTACTGCATTCTTTCAGTCGAAGTATTTGTTTTCTTTTCTTTCTCAGAGTTCTTCAAGCCAATGCCATGAGCAGTTTGATTTTTTGTATCCTGTGTCGGGAATTCGGCACGTTACGTGTTTGTGAGGTTCTGGAAGTTTCTAGACTTTCATACATTGTCTTGTTAGCGGATATTGATTCTAATTATTGAATAGTGTTTTCAAGTACTGATTCTTACTTTCTGATGTGGGCGAAAGCTGTAGGCCACTCACAACCGAAAAATAATATTTCTCCGCTGCAGTGCGCGCATCCTGCCATCCTGTCGTACGATTTCATGGCACTCTGTGGGGCCTGCCCACGCGATAGTATCTCCTCTGTCCAGTCTACTCACGTGATATTCCCTGTCTTCGTCCCTTTTGTATGTCGTTTGCCCGTGATATCTAGCGGTGGTCTTCACAGTTATTTAGACAGTCTTTCGTCATTCTGCTCCCCCCTCCATCTTCTTTGTCGTGCTCCGGTGCTCTCCTGTTACATCTCATGCAGTCATGGCGTACTGTACATTTGCCGTGCGCGTCCGTGGGTTGTGTTCTACATAAGCAGATTGTGGCTTTGTTTATCTTCAGTTTAACCATGGAGTTTTACTAATGTAGTGATTACTTCTTTGCCAACTTTCATTTTTTTTCTTTAAGATAAGATGTAAGTAGCTTTCCCTTAAAATCAGTATTTATTTCTTTATTTGCTTTCGTTCCTAACCCATTGTGGCCGTGTCCAAATTTAAAGAGTACTCTCTGGAGAGAGCATTCTTTCGCATTACCACGAGAGAGAGAGAGAGAGAGATAGAGAGAGACAGACAGAGCTCTCTGACACTCTGGCTCATTCCAACTGCGACGATGCACTCTCGAGATGCAAAGGTAACAAGTGAGTAAATTTTATGTATACAAGTTATAATAGCAACAAATACATTTCTAGGGAACGCAAATAATACTTTTAAACCTAACCAGCGTCGTATTTCAAGCAGCGAGTAACTGTTTATAGGCGATGCTGTAAATTTGTATTTTGTGCACTTAATCGTATACTATGGCCGAAAATATTTGCACAACTTACCGCAATAAACTCTTCACTGGAAATAGTTATTCATGTATAAATATTGAAATATTAGCAATATGTGACAAACATTTCTTCAATAACCTCAAACCATAGTTGTCATCAAGATGGCGTGCTCCGGAGAGAACGAGAGAATGCAGCGAGTAAACAGTTTTTCTCACTTTCGCACTCTCGCCAACTAGTTCAGACGACCAGAGAGCACTCTCTCTGCTGTTAGTATGCCGGGGTCGCGAGAGAGAGAGAGAGAGAGAGAGAGATACAGAGACAGAGAGTGCTAGAAAGCACACACTGAGTGAATTGAGATACTGTCTGTGTATCAGCGAGAGTCCTCGTCGCTTCCCATTTTGGGAATATTGCAAGCAATGGACTTCATCTTGGTTGTTCACCTCGGCTACTGAGCTTCGCCCTGGGTTTCCTTGGTTTACATCTCCCTGCCCATAGTGGAAGTTGTATCGATGTAGCTGTTTGCTTGTCGGCGTGATTCCACCTCCAGTAGCTACGTCTATACCAAGACTGATCCTTTCAGTCAAGTAGGTGATTTCTAATTTTTTTTGTATTATTCCTCCAAGAGATTAGATATTTTATGACCACATGTATTTATTTATTCATTTATTTGAACATTTTACGTGCCCTCGAATAGTACAAGGACTTAGTAGAGGAACACGGGGGAAGGGGGAAGGAATCGGCCAGGGCCTGTTGAAGGAAACGTCCCAGCATTCGCCTGGAGTGATTTCGGAAAACCCTGGAAAACCGAAATCAGGATGGCCAGAGCCGAGGATCGGACCCAACCCTTCTCAAATGCGAGACGAAGTTTTATAAACGTTGCATAATATTCATGGCGTGATTCTGATATAAAATTTCTCTCCTTTACAAAAAAAATATTTATTTTCATTCTTAACATGGAAGTTCAATTTGCAAGTGATATCTATTTTGTTGATAATTTAAATTTTTGTGTAGTAACTTTCCTAACTAAATGATGTGCGCGGTACGCCATTTCCTTATTTTATCATTAGCACACGACTTAAATAAATAGTTCACCTTCTGAATACGACAATGTTCTTTCGTCTTGTCTGTTTATTCAATTTTAAATTAAATAAAGCTAATAATAAAATGAATTACTCAGTTAACAAATCACACTTATTTAAAGTCTTATTATTTCTAGATTTATCCTGTAAAAATGCCCACTCTCTGTGTAGTAGTAAGGTTAATTTGTATTTGTCACCGTACATTTTCTTTTTCATTTATTCGGTGTGCTTAAGGCCTAGCTTTCCTAAAGTGATTATTTGGGTATTATCGCTTCTGTATGTATTTTTTTGGTGTCCTGTTCGTCTGTTTATTTTGCCACTTGTTGTTTTAGGGCGTGGCTGTTTTGAGCAGGAATTTCGGCGATTCTAAACACTTGGGTTTATTTCATTGCTTCCATAACTTATTAATTCTTACGAACACACGCCAGTACAAGTTCAACATATCGACCTCTTCTCAAGAAATAAACACACAATGTCTTACTCCTATCTACGACCATGATCAGACATCACCAGAACTCGTGTCCGCACAGAGTAAAAACACTTCCGTTGCCTCAACACAATTTTGTTTTAAATATGATCGACTGCAAAGTAATTTTGGCGCAAAGTATTTAGCTTTCGGTAAAGAATTGTTGTCTCACTGCAATGCAATTGTGTAATACTTAGGTTTTGCGCCAAATTTTTATATAATTTATCTTTCTTTGTAGCAAATACAGTGATTTTTTCAACATAAACTTGTGTTAAAAGTACCACAAATATTTTCGCCACAAAGTTTTCTAATGCAGTATTTTAAGAATAACACAATTTTTGCTACCGTTGCTGTAACTTTTAACAAAAAATTTCCTTTGCAGCAAAGTAACTTTGCAGTTGTTTAAATTCAAGCAAACATGTTGCTGTGGCAAAGCAAGTGTTTTAACTGTGCATTCTTAATCGATCATACAAACTGCGTGTTTATCATGATCGAAAATCAAAACACACAACACCCAACCTCCCAACAGCACTCACTTTCATTCACTTTTACTTATACATTAACATTTTTCAATACCAGCGACACGACAACAGGTACTCGGGAAGGCGCGACTTACTGATTACCATACCTTTATCTTCGTCACTGACCAGTTCCAAAGAAATATGACTGCCACACCAATACACTGATATGACAATTGACCGATGCAACATTTTTGACTATAAACCAGAGACACCGATATCAATTTTGCTTGTGTTCGTGTCACCTCTGACGGGACTATAGCACAGCAGTAGATGTAAATGGCACCAATGAAGAACACCAAGAGACATCACCGGAGAAATAACGTCAGCATAGGTCCCAGCCCAGCATCTTTGGTTTCTTTGTCTCCACTCCACCACTAACTCTGAGTGAATAAGTATTCCAGGAACTGGTCCAGCAGCGTTCTCGGCCCTCATCACCTTTTAACTTTCTTGTCAAGCCCGCAAGAACCATTACTCCTGGTCGGAAGGCCTTGTCCCGAAATTTCAGTGGTAATTAAAGACATGCATTCCGAGTATCGATATTAGAACAAATTGAATAAACTGAACATTGCCTACTGTTAATATTCGATATGCTTTGGTAGTGTATTAAAGATACGAACCGCCACGTTATTGTCCTGAATGATTCAACTCACATTTCATCTTAAATAACGTACGTAAATATTAATCGGAGGGTCAACTGTGATTTAAAAAAAGTTAAATACATAAGTGGACCTTTTACACTGACTACATATTATAAGCACAACATATAGACGTACTCAGTTTCGACAAAAATTCTCGACACCGTAAATAAATTAAGCAATTTTTATGTTAAATTGGTTCGTTCCTTATATGCATTCATAAACTATTTATTAATTTGTTTGTTTCACACACGAAAACCTATTTAATAGTAACATACATATTAAGAAGGTTCGTTACTTGGATCAATTCTTAAATCATCTATTGTTGTATTTAATTGTTACATACACGAAAAACCACTTGAAAAATGCAAGGCACATTAAGGGGGATCAGTGTCTGCATCTCCAAATTCTTCAATTTCCGGTAAGTTTCATATAATGAGATATATTAAATTACCCGTCTGAGATGGCACAGATATTACCTTTTCAAACGTTACGAGTCTGTCACACCTTCACGACCTTTCTTTCATTTTTACTAGTAACCTTTCGGAGGAAGAAATATATTTTTTACGGTGAATGGTCACAGGTATAGTATAAGCAACAGTACTCAATCAATAAAGAGTATATACAATGTAAGAAACTATTCCCTCTGCCTTGTCGTAGCATAAAACACTATAGTAAAGTTGCGGGCCAAATTAAACGGAGAAGTTACATTATTCCAATATGGCGAATACTGATCCTCCTTAAAAATACATTTGAACGAACCTCACTTGCAAGGTTTGAAGATTAATAAATATTTATTTATTAGGCAAGTTATATGAGATAATGACACAAAGTAAATTATTTCCCTATATGACCTATTCGTGAAATCTTAAGGAATCAATTTTCTCTCAATTGGGTATTGAGCTTAGAATAATGAACTTTATAGCCAACATTTTAAGTCTAAGAGCACATCTATTTACCATCGGGCAGTGAAGTATTGTGGAGTCTAAAGGTATAAATAAATATTAACACATATCAAACTCTGAAACGTCTAATACTAAAATATCGTTGCTAATAAAAGGCCTGTGCGTTACGAAAAACCTTAGAGCTGATTTTGTTCAGATTATCATCTGATTAAATTTCAAGTGGCGGTTAGCAGTGTTTTGTGTTTCTCGAGTTATGGTTAACTAAAAACGACTGTTTAACTTGTGGTAACCAATGGTTAAGTTGAACACGAAGTTCTAGTTACTGATTAAATAAGAACATTTAACAAATATGGCAGATGGTGTTTTTATGCAATGAAACATAACCCTTCTGATGAAAACATGATTGTGCGTTACAAAACTAGAAACATTAATTGAAGGTGATGTTATATTAAGGAAGTCTTCATTTAACGCATTTTTATTGGATAATAGTTTAATTCGAAATGAATGTATCACTGACAGTACAGGAGTTGTTTCACAACTGAGGTTATGACCTTCCTAAATTTTTAAAGGGGATTGTTGCAAACAAAACTCAATATTCGTATGTTCAATCCGAACGATTTCTTGCTGATGCATGACAATTTTTGTAAAGATATTTTATCCACACAAAATTTTTTTATCTTTCCTACTATTGCGAGAAACGTGTTTCATGTTTTAATATTGATAACTATTTGGCTTATAAACTGTATGTTACTATTATATCTGTGTTTTTTTAATGTTAAGAGGAAGAGGTTAGTTTTGTTACGTTACACAGAAGGCCCACTTATTTTTTGTAAATAAACGTGCAAAATGCATCGAATTTTGCTAGATAATAAAGAAAATTAAACATATCATAACTTACATACACACTGTTCTTAATTCAACGATTCACACATGACAACAACAAGCAGTAATTTTTAACGTCTCAAAATTTGAAACAAAGATCGTTATTACAGAAAAAAATCTTAAGTTAATAAATGGCTTCATTCATGATAGTTTATGGCCGCGAATATAAATAGCACGAACATAGAGAAAATTTCTTGCAGTGATTGTACACGAACATAATCGAAAGGCACAAAGCAAAACCTTTAACGGCGAAACAATATATAAGTTTTACTACACGTCTGCTTACTTCCGTCCGTGTTTATTGCTAACTATGACTTTCTCGTACAAATCTGTTGAAGTGATTTTCGGTGGTAATACACACCACGCCTTGAAGATTTGCATCCGCGCTTCACTATCCTTTTTTTTTTTTTGTAGATATTTTCCGCTTTCGTACTTCGCTTTTAAAATAATGTCGGTACGCGAACACACGCCTGAAATAGTGTTGAACTCGGTTGCAACTGTCTTCCAATATTCCTCTTTCTGTTTCCACGTCACTGCGTCTGTTTTTACATTCCGCAATATAAGAACATTTTTCAGGGTAATTAGAAGTTCGTTTTCAGAGACAATGGAAAAACTGGCACGTGCACGTTTCCTTGTTTCGTCTATTGTTTACAAATGACTTGAAACGATTCAACACCCAAACACAACGTGAAACGTCACCGCATGGTTGCCAATTTTACATTAACCAGCATTTAGCTAATCAAAATTTTCTTAAACGGGAGAAGTGGTTTCAGAAACACTATTGTTTTAACCAGTAATGTACAGTTTCGTTTATATTTATCACATGATCAGATACGAATACTCTAAACAGGCATTATGAAACCGGCCCCAATTGACATGCTTAAATGTCCAACGATTTGATTTTTCCCTCCATTATTCAGACAGTCGGGCACTTCAATTTGTACATAAAGTTCAGTATCACTTTCATGCAACGTATTTAAGACTATTCTCTCCAACAAATATAATCTGAAATAATCTTGCATTCCAACAGAGTGATTATTTTTAAGTAATTTTAACGTTCGCACACTGTTAGAAAGTTTTGTCACTCAACATATTATAAGAGAGTATTCCAGGGAGAATGCTTACTCAGGCTTTTGGTGAAAAATGAACAGTATTTTTAACAACGCGCTATTGAATCTGAAATTATGATTATTGGAAAGAAAAACTACTAATTATAGTTGATCGAGTTTCAGCGCTTCAGGTATGTAGTCCAGGGTTAAGAAAGATAAGTATCTGCCTCAGTTACAATAGTTTAAATAACATTAGAGCTGATTTTACGAGTTTGGTGTATGGAAAAAATATTATTATTACTTTACAAACTCATTATTTTCTGTTTATCTCTTACGTTTGTTAATGAAACACTAAAAACATTTTTAAGACATTGTCGAGGTGCACTGCGGATTAGTCGGTAAACGCGGAGCTAATACTGTCAACAAGATAAATAAACTTTCATTGATTTCGTTTGCCTGTAGGCTCAACTTGAGAATAATACAGTTACACTCGATCAGACATCAACTGATAGAGTGTTGCCCCAAGATTAAACCCGTGATGTGTTTTTTCTGTATAATTTGCTGTGAGTCCTTAAAATATTCTTGGGATGGCCGTGTAAGATTTAATATTTGTGGCAAAATAAATTTTCAACTATACGTACGTTTACATACTATCATGTAACAGTAATGACTCACGAAAAGTTTAGGTCTACATTTAATTTAACGCACACGTTCAGTTTCTTACGTTTCATTTAACGGCAGTAAATTATATTACTGTATTAATAAAAGTAATTTTGCAGTTATCCATTTTTATGAATCCAAATTGTTAAAGAAAACTCGTAACTGTGAGGCACTATTACATCCTTTCGTTCTAGTTTTATAGTTTTTCCTTAGATACAATAGTGACTTTTTATTCGTACATGACATCACATGAACCAAATTTTATTATAGTGCATTCAGCATAAACTTAACACTTTTGAAGCTTTAGAAGTTGTATTCTCTTAGCGAAATTTGAATAGTTTTGTCACTTGTTAGTATAGACGTGGGATTGCAAAAGTATGCCGAAATAAATGAGTTTATAAATTTTGTTATACTCAAATATTAATTTCTGAATATATAATAACTTGCATATATTTATATGGGATACATAGAATTATGACAAGGAGGCATCATAAAGTTCCAAGTATATCTTATCTGTATACAAAGAAGAGAACACTTACTGACTGACTGACATATCAAACTACAGCCCAAACCACTAAACCTAGAATCGTGAAATGTTTTGCGTGGATTCCACATAGATCGTAGGCGAGCACTATGGAGGGATTCTTCAAAATTCGATCACTAGGGGGGTAAAAAGAGGTGAAATGTATTTCCGAAGAAACGACGATAGAGCTCGAACCCAACGGCCTATCATCGTGATTTTTATTTTAATGGCACGCACATAAACATTTTTAGTAGCCAATTTATGGATATTTCGAAATTCTTTAATTAAGGGGGTGAAAATACGTTTCATGTGTTTTCGATTATTTCTCCATATCTATCGAATCAATCGAGATAATAAAGTACTCCTTGCTTTAGATGGATGCTTTTGTATACATCCCAAATACCATTAAAACTAAATTTTCTGAATTCGGCCCAAAACGGGTAAAAAAAGTGTAAAATGTGTTATCGATTCACAATCGATATACATCCATCCCATTGATATTTATATAGTGACGTGATTTTTGTTTTAAGATTGATGCTTACTCAAATACCTGAAAGTTAAATTCAAGAATTTTCGGAATTGCCCACCTAAAGAGGTGAAAAGTGATTAAATGTGTATTTAATTAACTGTCGGTATATCTTGAACACAACGGGAATTGTAGTGTTTTTCACGTTCAAGAGACACCAGTTAAGTAGTCTAAAATGTGATACAAGGGTATTTCGAAATTCAGTCTCTTAGGAGGTGAAAAGACCTGGAATGTGATTTAGATAATTGTTCGATATATATCGAACACGTTAAGATATTCAGTTTATTTCTTCAGGTTGATGATTACGTAAATGGTCGTAAAAAGTTTTTGAGTTTTTTCAAAATTCGAACTCTCAGTACTGCTTCGACGTTATTTTCACTTTACTTGGATATTCATGCAAATATTTAAGGTGTGGAATTAAGATTTTTCGAATTTCGACACCTAAAGGGGTAAAAAAGACATTTTTTTCTGTCAGGCGATGATACTTAATATAACTAATAGAGATGTTTAGGTGTTGTTCGCGTCAGAACGATGCTTACGTAGGTAACTAAAAAAGTAATGACAGTTTTTTATTTGATAAGATATCTTATATATTGAGAAGAAAAATTAGTTTGTAAACTTTCAAGGCAGACGGTCCGAAAAGCAAGCACGACTAGCGAGAAATAAATTATAAAGGAGTTTAATTTTACAGTTCTACTGAGGCGTGTTGTTGTACAACCTCTATGAGCTCAGGAAATTAATATTTTATTTCTAAATTAATTTTCATGAATAACTTCGACGTTATGTGGCGCAGTTGTATGTAGCTCGAGAGAAATCAGTCTTAATACCACGTGAACTATGTATTTCATTCGATTAACCTCTTACAATAAAGAGTCTGTAATTACCTCACAACGTCAACATTGATGTGACTATAAATAAGGCCCAGGTAGAGTCGCTGTTAGTGACAGGGACAAACTTAAGACTGCTTTTCGCGTGGACAGCTATAACTACTAATCCTGCTGCAGAGTTAACTCAACTAGCAGATTTGTCATCCTAGCACTTAATGACTGAACTACTTATATGGTATACAAATATATTTTTCAATTAGAGTAAATATTACCTGCTATGAGTAATACACGCGAGCGAAGCCGCAGGTGCACTGCTAGTACAGTATAACCCTGTTGATGGCAAGCAACAGCAAAAGCCATCGTCTTGTGATAAATAGCATTTAGAGAGCCTATATAAATAAACAGATCATAGAATCCTCATAACTTTCACTCGACAGGCATTAAATTACACGTCACACTGGTAGATTTTAATGAATTTATAGTTCTTTCACTGTATCTGAACTTTCAATGCAAACTTTTTAAGATTAAATCATGGCTAAGCAATTTATGATTCTTATATACGCAAGTTAGGTATTATATTTTATTGCTACTGTGATATGAAATTTATCTGTTTTAACGGGGGCCCTTGTCAGGAAAAATTGTGACATAAATTATTGGTTACGGTTTTATACTTTAACATTTAATTCGTCGACAGTTCAAATTTTTGTACTTTGGATTCAAATAAAGAGGAATATTATGTGTGTCACGTTCAGTAGGTTGGAATTGCGATGTCGTAATAAACCATCATGCAGGGAAGTCTCGTTAAACATGAAATTTTGCACTGCTATCCATACGTGTTATCTTATACATACACGATTTGTGCCGGACGATGCCATTGGTTGGCGGGTTGTCCGCTGATCTCCCGTTTCCCACCCCTTCATTCCAGCGCTACTACATACTCACATCATGTCACCACTTACCAACGCTAGAGACTTCGATGTTAAGCGCTGACCAAATATCTCTCACTCACTTATACACACACATGGAAAACATTTTTTTTAACGCATGTTTAAGTCACTACTAATAAACAAATGCGGTTGGAAATATTTTTATGTATCTGATATATATTAATGATTCATAAATTGTTCTTATCTACAGAATAAGATTTTCATACCTGATTTAAAAGAGCCTTAAATAATGTCTGCAAAGAAAATGTTAATGCGCAGAATGATAGAAAGCCACTGTACGAAACGAGTTGGCCTAGTAAATAAAAATTAACACGTGCTTCTTGGTAGTTCTATGGTACTTTTTCTACCTGCGATTATAATGTTAATACCAGAAACCGCGAATTGCTAGCATATGTCTGTCTGCCTTTGAAATTGGTCTTGGCGGTAATAGTTTTAGAGCATGGTTAATAAACTGTCTTACTTTTAACATCAACATGACTTATGCTATTGTGTTTTTAATGATTTATAATTTTGACATTTTTCTTGACGCTAAGAGGTTCTTTCAATACAGGAAGAAAACAATTTAATAATCTGGCTGTTTGCGTGTTATTGTCACTATTTTCAAACTGAGTCCTATATGACAATCTGGATGTTCCGAATGGGTGTGGCACATTATTGTTCTAATAATTTCATCCATATTTGCAGAATCATTTTTCACAAAATATTAAAATTCAAACCAATAATAAAATAAATTTGTAAGGATATTGTAGTATCACTGTCCAGCATTCATCATTTTAGTCTACACCACGCTCTTGTAAAATGTACTGAAAGGACAGGTTAGGTGTAGAATCAGCAAAGTTCGTACGTAATATACTCAAACGTCTTCAGTTATGTAACTTCTGAACAAATTGAAATTAAAATGATTGAAAGTAGCTGCGGTGTGCGTATTCTTGACTGTATTAGCGTTTAATTATGCATCAGGAAGTTGATATGGTGAACTTTATAATCTACTTGGGGAATAGAAATGATTCCAAAGAATCTCTATGAACGATCAAATTAAAATTATATAAAGGCGAAGAATACACAGAATGAGGAAAGAGAAGAAAAGTGTTATATTTTTACAAGATGCTGTTTTAAGGGTGTTCAAGTGCGATAAAATCGAAATTATATATTTTTATGAAATATTGTTAGTTTTGTAGATGACACTTGTAGTAAAACTTTACTCTAACGAAACAATTTTAGCTCTCATAGTTTTCTCATAACGGCGCATCAAAGTCAAAATTTGTTTGTTACGCTGCCATGCAAATAGTGAAAACCAAATGACCTACTTACACAAAATAATAAGCTATGAACTAACATCGCATGAACTATGCAATGAAACATCAAGAAACCCACAACGTAATATTTTGAGTTAACAAAAATTTGCAAAATACAGAAAAAAGTTGAAAATTTAGCAATTTTTTTAAAATACAAAAAGAGTTCGCGGGATTTTTTCAAATGTTGTATTACCTAGCCCATAGTACGTTATTTCACTGAGATTTATTTCAGTACGTATGTCAATTGGTTTTCACTATTTGCATGGCAGCAGAACATGCAAATTTTGACTTTAACGCACCGTTTGAGAAAACTACGGCAACTAAAATTGTTTCGTAAGAGGAAACTGCACTCACAATATCGTCTTTAAAAATAACGCTATTTCACATAAATATAAAATTATTACTTTATAGCACTTGAACACTCTTTAAATGGTTTCCTTATGCCAGTTGCTGAATTTTCACATAATTAGTGTAGTGGGAAATTGCTTAGATTAAGTGAATGATGCAAACTTTGTGGATCTTCAAGAATTTCATCAAATGACCACATGAAACTAAAGATGAACGAAAATAGTTATCAAAAGGAATAAACTGATGTAAACATTGAAACGACTGCCATATTGTTACTGACAACTTGGCTAACACATAGTAAGTGTAGGTGTGTTAGTTGTTGCCAACTTTACACCACACACCACAGTATGCTTCTTCGTCTGCTCACTAAGCAAAAGTTTCAATTCTCGTAAAGTCCACAATTGGCGCAGTGGCTAGAGCACTCGCCTCTCACCAAGGCTATCCGGGTTTGATTCCTAGCTGGGTCGGTCCCCGGATTTTCGCAGGTTTTAATCTTGTTGAACGATGCCGCTGATTGACTTGTACATCGTGAGATCCCTCGCCTATGAATGTAGTGGATAGCCTACATGTCGTATAGTTGCATATGTTAAATGATTCATTTTATAGTTCGAAAGCCATACATGACATTATTTGTATTCTGTATTATGAAACATTTCACAGTGTATCTTCTGATCAGTAACATTTTTATAAGTATGACATAATAACTATTAACTCCAAGATGGCAGCAAACCCAGCAACTGATTACCAATACCAAGTTCAAAAGCTGGTTTTCATATTTGAATATATTGAAGAAATTTAGTCATATCTGTAACCCCGACACACATACGCTAAATAGAACGGTGGAGTTAAATAAATCAAATCTTGCAAAAAAATTAGACTGGAATGAAGAATACGTATTGAAAATGTCCTATCAAGCTTGCCATCTTGACTGGAATGGAAACGTACCGTTTTCAGTGAAACCAAGCAATTTGATGTACAAATGTTTGTCGCCTAAGTTGAATACACAGAGTGTTAAAATGTTTTATCCAAAAAAATCTCTTTAGTGATGAGTTACTTGTTTTTTATTTACCGCCACCCTAAATTCATTTGAAGTTAACATGTTGTGCACACATGGATACTATTCACAACATTTAAAAAGGTCAATGACAGCCAAGTGGGTAAGGAACATGGCACATTACACAACACATTTTGTAATCGCGTTAAACGCCAACTGTAATACCCAACTACAAACAACAGACTAAATTAAACATATGTGTATTTACTTCTGCAAGAGTTGTTATTTTATTCGTCATGTTTCAAATGATTTCGATTTACATTGTAGATATTGACAGTCAAACCCACACGTACGTACATTGCATGTTTTGCTCCGGGATATGCAATGAACAGGCCCTGTGTTTTTGTGATGGCTGCTTGTATGAAAAAATAGTACTTTTCCAGCCAACGTTTTTACTTTAGGATGGTTTCGCTGAAAATTTTAATTCTTTAGAATTTTTTTTATTTGTACGGTAGGCCTATGTGGTTTGTTTCAGACATATTTTGTAACTGATTTTTACGGTATCGTAAATTTTTCAGCTTTTATAGTTTTTGTATAACAGCATGTTAAAGTCCAGATTTGAACTAAACGGTTTTGTGCTAAGAAAGGAAATAAACCGACTTAAAGAAGTAAAATAACTAACACTAAAATACTGTCTACAAAGTCATGTGTAAAATTGTGTTTAATAATTTTTATATTAAAAAAATTCAGAAAGTGGGCTATTTTGTAATTTAAAATCAATATACAAAAAATACGAAAGTATATTCAGTGTATTTTTATGCATGTTTTGGTGAAGCCAATGACAAATGTTATTTAGTCTTAATTAATTTATTTCTCTTAGCAAGTTGGTTTTTCTTTCTAGCGTAAAACCGTTTTACGCAAATTTGGACTTCGACATGTCGTTATACAAAAACTATGAACGTTACAACAATTTCATTACAGAGGAAAACAGTTGCAATATATATGTCTACAAAACAAAGCATATTTCATGCAAGTATATAAATTAATAAAAGTATTAAATTTTTCTGAGAACTCGCCCCACCTCATGGGTCACTTAATCCGCACCTGTATCACAGAGGACCAAGATCGCGGCGGAACACTTCTGTACTGTACTACAGGTTAGGAAGTTCAGTGCCGTTAGTTTGGCAAGGGACATTTCCTGCCGCGAGTTGCTCTGGTGCTGTCATTTCCTGGTTAGGTGATAACGAAAGTGAGATTGTTTTCCGCGAATGTAAAATTAAGGCTAAAATAACATTGTTTCCTGGGATAATTTTAAATTAGTAATATTTATCTTTATCTAGCCTATTGAACATATGTTTTATTACAATGTCTACATTTATTACACTCGTTGCCGCATCGGCATGCGCGGTGGTTAATGTTTCTGGGGAGAGGAGGCAGTATGTCCAGTGGCCGATATGTAAATAACCTCATTAAATGACGGAGTCAGGTGTCGTCGCCATAAAAAAAATATATATAAATTTTCAATACGGGGATTAATTTAGCAGTTGCCACACATAAACTTTGATTTTATTGCTAACGGGAATATTAATAATTTTATTAGTTAATTATTTTTAATAATTCTAGTAGAATTTTTTTATTCGCCCAATGTGTAAAATTATTTCAAAAACATGTGCAATGTTTTGGTATGAATTTAAGAGTCATATGCAGCTATTGCACGAGATTTGGTACAGCGTGTTAGGAGAAAGTTATTCTAAGGGACACTACTAAACGTGTACTCGACATATTTATCTACAAAAGAAAACACGTTTCAAACAACGCTTCTCTATTTTTGTTTTTTAGATACCATACTTAGAAGCAAGGTTTCGTTCGTGGCACCTCAAAATTCAAAAAAACCTCTTTTTCAGACTGCAGTCGTATAAAAAATACCAACTGAAATCGTAAAACGGAAAAGAAAAAGCATGCGCTAGACTTTGATTTACACTTTCCATATATTAAATATTGTGTCAACGCTCAAAATCCCACTGGAAAAAGTCAACAACCTAAACACTGCAAGCCGTTGTCGCGCCCCGCACATAAAGGCCACACAACTGTTGATACACAAGCCAGTTTAGTCATTATCACCTGCCTGTTTCCATACCTCAAACGCGGCATCTAGCGCCTGCTGTATAGGGCTCTTAAGAGTAAAACAGTTTTTAAAGTAAAAGTATACAAAATTTTTTTGGGTGGGAAAGGGTACGATAACCCTACCTTCCCCCGAAATAATTTTAGCGGTGGGGGTGATGGTCTGGTCGTGAGCCTTACCGACTCCAGCGCTAGTAGGGTAGTAAAATATCCCTTAGCAATCAATCTCGACCATAAGAAACTTGATTATCTTGCTAGTATGTAGTAGTGTTAAGTGGGGAGTTCACGCAAAATTTTAATTGTTTTGATAAATTTTATATTTGTACGAGGTATAATTTGTTTTGTAGACATATACTGTGACTACTTTTACAGTAATGATAATTTTCTACCGTCCATAGTTTTTGTACCGCAGAACATTAAAGCCGTAACTTGTAACAAAAAAAAATATACAAGAAACGAAAACCAACTAACGTACAGACATGAAATAACACTCACAGAAAAAACTGTCATGGGCTACGTCAAGGAATGTTCCAAACCACCGAATTAAAATATTTTGTATTTTTAAAGAATTGTAAATACTTGACAATTATTTACTTCAAATGCTGTAATTTTTCAAAAATACAAACATTTTCAATGTGGTTTTTCATACTTGCCTAGACGTAACGCGTAAAGCTGTTCTTCACTGTGAATTATTTAATTTAGGTGAGTTAGTTGGTTTTCGTTTCTTGTATAAAACCGTTTTATGCAAATTTCGGCTTTGGCAGGTCACTACACAAAAACTACAAGAGATAGCAAATTTTAATTACAGTGACAAATACTTTATGGTATATGTCTGCAAAACAAACTGTATCTTATATAAATATAAAAATTATTGAAAATATTAGAATTTTGCGGGGAGCTGCCAATCCCTTAACTTTATCGTTGGTCGACGAGGGGACGGGAAGGGTTGGCTGGCGGCCGACTCACCCTAGCGGCAATGGACGTGGTCGGCTTCTCAAGCAAGTCCCATAGGAACTTCTGGTACTGCGCGCACTTGCCGTCACCGAACTCCTCTTCCTCTCGCTGCCTCAGCGACTCAGCCTCCTTGCGCATCTCCTCGTGCACGTGTTCTTTGCGCTGATGGTACTTGTGCTGACAACAGGACTCTAGGTACAGCTCGTCCACGCCCCAGTACTCCAGGTCGTCGCTGAACGCCAACACGCACATCTCGTCCACCAGGTGCAGCTTGCCCGTGCGGTAGAAGTTGAGGATCGAGCTGAACGACTTGGGGTGGCGGTCGAAGAAGTACTCGTTGTCGACGAGCGAGTAGTCGTCGCACAGCTCGGTGATAGCCTCGTGCGTGTTGCAGTCCCTCAGCCGGCCTAGCCTCGTGTGGGGGAGCCTCTCCAAGGTGCGCCAGAGAACCTCGTGCTTGACGCCGCCCACGTTGATGCAGACTCGCCGGTGCAGCGCCTTGGTGCGCATGATCATGAACGGCTCGGGCGGCAGCGACGACATGGAGCGAGAGTGTGCCCGCTGCTGCAGCTCCAGCGGGGGCGGCGGCGGGGGCGGCACGCGGGCGGGGACGTCCTCCGCCTCCCACCGCACGGCAGCACCGTCGCCGCCGTCGCGGTCCCCCATGGCGAGTGGTCGCTGGAGGCTGCTAGCGGGGGCGGCGCACAGCCGGCTTCATCCCCCGCCGCTCTCGCCGTCCGCGCCTAGCCGCTGCCGCATCCTCACCTGCAACATAACACACGCTATATATTACTTCTCAACTTACCATATACAAGTATAGGAGGGTTAACAAATAACGTATTTGACGGTGTTATGCTTCAATACACTATGCGATATTTGAACGGCACTTTCAGAAAGGAACCAACCCATAAAATAATTTATTTTGAGATAATCATGCAAAGTAGAAGAAGAAGGTCCGAAGAGTGTCCTAAGAAAATAAGAATTACTAAATCACAATATTTGACGAAAAATAAGAGCACATAAAAACGGTTTATACACGTTTTAGATGAACACAGAAAAGTTTGACTTAGAAAATTTCAGTTCTAGTGAACTGTCGGTTGGTTCCTTTCTGCTTAATGCCGTCCAATTGGTGGTGTTATGCAGAACGAATCCAATCCACTAACGTAAAGTACAGACAATAAACAAGCTTATACATTATTATAAATTAAAATTTAAGTCCCTAAGCAACTAAATTCAAACAGTGGCAGGGTACTTGAAAATGAGAATATATAACTAACAAAACAATATGAGTGTTTTAGTAACACTTTCTTTTGTTCTGCTTTATCAAATGTGTGACGGTCACTTTCTGAATTCTGCCATTCAACTGTAAGGTATCACAAAATACACAAAAGTCAACTCAACTAACCAAGTAGTATGTATGTAGTCAGATTAAGATCAATCGTAATATTATTCCTTTCGAAGTCATACTATGCTTAAAATATAAATAACCGCATTGTGAAAACATAAACACTGGATGAATGAAATAATCAAAAGTAAAGTCAGCTTCGTATGTAGTACAAAAATTAACGAAATTCGGAATAGAACCTTTGATAGATTAGAATAAAATGTTAAAATTTTATTTCCTTTATAGTCTACATTTACTGCAACAGGATACAGGATTGAAATACTTTTTGTACATCTGATTTAAAGCTGAATAATATTGTATAAATACGTAACAATTGGCACAAAGCCTAGTGACGCATAACACCGTCTAATTGTTTACCATTAACCAACGGTAGCTCAATATTAAAGACACAGCCAAATGTGTACTGGTGTAACCAGACCTGTACAGTTACACTTCTAAAAATTTGATATATTTACAAGCTGAAGAATGGTGAGTGTCCTACACTGCATGTAGGTAAATGACTCACATTAATATTTAGTAAGTGTTGTTACTGTGTACACCTCACTTCAAGGGAACAAGAACTCGTCAATTGCAATAGGAAAAGACGTAATTATTTCCTTCACTGTAGTTTTGTAACTGTTTATACAGTGAGAAATTATAAATATTAATACATCTGAATAATGGGAAATAAAGGGTACTCGGGTACGCAGCAATAAGGCTCCCTGTATAAATATGTAATTTTAAAGAGAGTTGACGTCCCAAATAAAGAAGAGAAAATAAAATCAATTCCATTTTATTTAAAACCACTTAACAGAGTCGCTTTGTATTTTAAAAATGGCCATAAATGAAGAAAATTATCGTTATTTTTAGAATTTTTTGAAAATATACAGTAATTGCATTGTGTTATTTTAGCATATCACCCATAGTATCTAAACTCAGTTTAACCTATTTCATTCGCGTAAGTCAGTTTTTGGTATTAGTATGTTACCATAACTTGCAAATTTTGACTTTGACCTGCCGCTCTGGGAAGACTATAAGAGCTAAAAAAAGTTTCACGAGTGGAAGATGTAGTCACAAGAAACGTCTATGAAACTAACACTATGTAGTGCAAATATAAAATTATGCGTTTTTGCCACGAGAACACCTTGAAGTCTGTTCAAGTGGTGTATAAACATAGTTTTTAATTTCATTAAATAGTGTTAATTTTGTAGACGGTACTTGTGAGTAAAGTTTCCTCTTACGAAATAATTTTAGCTCACATAGTTTTCTCATAATGGTGCTTCAAATTTACAAGAATGCTTAAAACCAAAGACTAACTGAACTTAAATAATTCACAGAGAAATATCATGTTATGTGCTACGTAAGCTAACATTTATAAACCCACAACGTAATATTTTAAATTAAAAAAAAAAAAAAAAAAAACAATTTGGAACAGCCAAGGAAAAAGTTGCAAATGCAGCACTTTTTAAAATACGAAAATTGTTCACTGCGAGTTTTTTTTCTAATATTAGGTTACGTAGCGCATATGATGTTATTTTACTGTGAACTATTTCGCTTAAGTATGGCACCTGGTTTTCTCTATTTGCATAGAAGTGTAGCATGAAAATGTTGGCTTTGACGCACCGTTGAGAGAAAACCATGCAAGATAAAATTGTATCGGCAGAGGTGAATGTACTCACAAGTATCGTCTACAAAACTAATGCTATTTCGTTAAAATATAAAATTTTGATATTAAACGCACTTGAACCACGTTAAGGGTTTATCGTTGCATTGCAGAGCATAGAAAATACGTAATACTGCGTACATGTGAGTTCTACTGTTCTGGGACATTCACTGTAAACACGTACCATGTACGGTTCATTTGTCACCTCGCAATACAGTAGGATGAATCAGGCACAATATAACTGCAAAACTGTGAAACAATAAAAGGCTTCAAATTCTCTTTGGCTCCGCGAAATAACAACCTAACGTACAATGCTAGATACCCGGACGAGAGTACAAGCGCTTGTAAATTCCTGAAGCTATTATTGCCTAGCAACTTCCCGTATATTGCATGTTGCTACCTGGTTCGACACTTACTGTCTTGTCATTTAAACTACTATGCAAAAATGATTCGCGAAAACTTAATCCTCATAACACAAAGTTTTTTTTAAAAACTTCGTGACATTGCAAAAACAATCATTTTCCTATTTACGGGAAATATATTTATTACCATACTTTCAGAGACGTCAGACCACACGTTTGTTGCTTAGTTTCGAGTGCTTTCTTTTTTAAAAATGCAATCGAAAACTTGGGTTTTAGGCCATTGTAACTGCCTTAGTAAGCACATTCGAGGTAACACTACACCAAAATTGTATTATGTTTTCTTACTAGTTATCTCCTGGGGTTTCTCGGTGTTGGTTTATTGAAACATGTCATGCCTAATAAAATAGTAAATGTGTTTGAACTGCCTGGGACCGACCAAGTTCAGAGTATACGCGAAGTTTCGTCCGAAGCGATAAATTTACAGAAACTGTTGGCTACGTTATTGCGAGCTGATTTACGTATGGTTCACAATTTATACAGTGAATGTCCTCCATTGCCTGTGCGCAGAGAACAACAATACACACATGTACGAAGTGTTGCCTATGCTCTAGGCTCTGTATTTCTGCGCTGAATGTTTAGCGTGGGTTCTTAACCAAAACAATTCTAGACAGTTGCAAGAAGAAGATCATATTTGTTAAAACTGTAAGTAACATAAACCTTCATCAAATGTTTGAATTTCCTGATGTTAAAAAGTTGTATGCTTTAAGAGTATTGCTACCGCTGTTGTTTTCATAAAAGTATTATATATATCTCAAAATTTGCTATGGATAAGAAAAGTCTAACTACATTAAACAACGTTCAGAGTGTTGACCTTAAAATTCACTTAGATTCCGATATTTTGGGAAAAATTCAGGTGTAAAATTTGATTTTCAGAGGCAAACACATGCGCATTTCTGCTTCATTTTCCACAAAGGTTCGCCAGCCCAAGTGTGTAAGTGTTGTTTCTTAACACACTGTAATGCAATTAGGAAGATAATTAAATTTATTAATGGACGAACTTGGCAAGAGAACATTTGTACAGATAGTTGCGTTGGTGTCTCGGTAGACGGTGTAATAAAGCACTTGAGGTTCTAGAGTTTAACATAAGCCAGTTCAGGCAAAATGAAAAATTGTTTCATTTAATTTATTCATGGAAAAGAATCTCATTTCAACAATTTTATTTAATTGGCAAAAAAAATTAAAGACCTCGTAATCATGAAATCTCTGTATGTGTTCATTAATTTGTCTAACACAAAACATTTGAGAATATATTTCGACTCCAAACATTAACCACGAAACTAGTAGGGGATTTTTCCTTTTCAAAACTAATACATTGAGCTTTCTACCATGTAGTAGAATTATTCTTGTTACAGTTGGCACACTGTAGAGTTCCCTTATTCTGACATTACTGTTGTGAGAAAGATGCCTTGTAACTAGACATTCAAGTCTTACTGTCTTAAATAAATTATTAGTAAAAAAAAATTTTAAAAACCTTTTATTTTAATGTTTTAAATAGAAGAAACTAAACTTTAAATTAAACCGAATCAATCAATATTATTACATTACACATTTTATGTGATTGGAAATCTTGTAGCGAGATTTACCTATTATATAAAAGAACACGCATTTTTTCCTTAGAATTACTTACGTCAAGATCAAGTTATGTTGTATTATTGTTTATAAATTTTTATTTATTTTTCCATGTTGTTCCAACGAGTACTGAAGAAATATCCGTCGACCCTCCCAGAGCTTGGTTTATAAGGGTAAAAACTAATATACAACAGGGTTCGCCCCGGTCTCCTGAGGTGGTATGTTTACATCATGTTTGATATACACTACTGAAGCCACTCAGTCCTCGGCACGGCCTCACCTTCACTTGGCTGTTTGGAGATATGCGCCACTTATTTCAGCTTGAAGCTTACTTGTGCCTAACGAAACACAGTTCCGGGTTTGATTTTTGGAATTTTTTTTCACAATCGTTAGTATTTGCCCAGGATCTAGGTCGATATTAGTTGAGACACGACTCCGCTAACCCTTACAGTTTAGCCGGGCAGTAGTACACCATCTCCTAGAAGAGCTGAACATGGATGTCATTTTATTCCTATTCTCCTCAGCGAACCCTTTCATTTGATATCCATCTCATGGGAATTTATATAAAAAATATAGTCTGCCCTCTTGAGCGGTCCGCCATATTGGATTTAGAAAGACGTCTCTTATCTAACCATGCATTGTCATCCAAACTAAACGGGCATGCCAAATTTTAGCTCAATCGGTTGAGGATAACTACTTTAAAATTCAGATGCAAGATTTAACCCGCACAATCATACAATCATTGCAAGTTAAATGAAAGTTTGTAATAAAAAAGTTCCTGCAAACCTGTTTCGAGACACTCTTTCCAGAAGAGAAGCATTAAAACCAGACAAACGCTTGCGGTGTGAACTATAGTTGATTAGTAAGGGCTTGTATTGCCAGACTGAGGCCTAGTAGTGTGGAAGCTATAAGGACGACGCAGCACGGGCATCAAGCCTCACCCTAGCTTCTAGGCGCTAATCGCTGAACTACCGTACAGTCTCCTCGCTGACAACTATCCTATATGAGACAATTAGTAGTGATCCTATCATTTTATGACCTAACATTAAAAATATAGGCGTATTGTATCCCTTTAAAAAGATTCTGCGCTAAAAATTTTGTACCCAAAAAGGACAGTAGAAACACCCATTTTCGCCACTAAACCGCTAGAAACTATGCATAAGGCTCGGTTTCAATTATCATATTGAATTTTATAGAAAAATGTTAAACCGGCGACTATACCACAAATTCTATTTACCTTGAGCTACAATATAAGCATGGCAATAGAACTAGTAATGTACAGTTAGGTCGCAATTTGTCGGGCAAATTATGAACATAAAAAAATTTGCCACGCACATTCTGGCGTAATTATATGTTAACAGCTAAATAACAATGTTTTTCCTGTAGCGAAATGTAAATAGAATTTGAGCCATAAGATCATTTTTTACATTTTCATTCTTAGTATTTAAAAACATATATAACAATTCAGTATGGCGACTGAAACCGAGCCTTGAATGTGAACTTTAAAGGGGTATACGCACGTGTAACGTTCTTTGCATGCTATTCTTAAGCAGACGCCGCTCACGTGAGATGAGCAGTTTTTGAATAATCTCGTAACGTTCGAAGCTCTGTACACAGCTCAGCTGCCAGGGCAGACGGCAACCTGAACATGTCAACAGCAAGGAAGACAGACACGGGTCTATGACTCGGACAAACAGGTAAGGGGGTAAATAACTCTGTCATGGACTTTACTCAGGAACAATACCAGCATTTACCTGGAGTGACTCCGAAAAAACATAAAAAATTAAGCTCTTTTGAGAAATATGAAAAGTTATTTTGTTAATGCAATGCTGTCAGTGGATGAAGTAACGTTTTCATAAAGGTTGTATGCATGTGTGTGTGATTTATTATAGAGTGAGTCAATTCTGTACTGTTATTTAAATTTTCTTTATTTTGTCTTTCCTTCTAAGTTATTAAAATTAGCAATATATTTAACGATTTGTTATTTTTAACAACTCTTCCCTTATTATTGTAAAACTTAATTTGTTAGGTTATTAGAAATATTGTAGCTAATGTGGTAAAGTAGTACACAAGGTGATTATGAGATTACTTCACCACGTGTATAAATAAGACGATTTAAATAAACGAATAAACA
Source organism: Medauroidea extradentata (assembly GCA_003012365.1). Lineage (NCBI taxonomy): Eukaryota > Metazoa > Arthropoda > Insecta > Phasmatodea > Phasmatidae > Medauroidea > Medauroidea extradentata. The sequence goes on from PNEQ01070493.1 coordinate 50,215, forward strand.
AACCGCAATAACGATGGCCAGACGCGGAATCGAACCAGGATCCTCCCGAATATGCGTCTTACCACTCGGTTACATTGCTAAAGATTCGATTTCTGCTACAACTATGGCTTTATCTGGTTCGCCTCTGTTACACACATGTAGAAAAAGTCATGATATGTTTTCGAAAGCTCGCAAGGGTTAGGGTAGGTAAGACAATATTTCAGCTTAATTGTTAGTGGACGTTTTTTTTTTTTTTTTTTTTTTTTTTTTTTTTTTTTTTTTTTTTTTTTTTTTTTTTTTTTTTTTTTTTTTTTTTTTTTTTTACGTTTGAGGCACACAAACTGGGGAGGTGATATAAGCCGAACATAACACGTCCGTCAAAACATCTCATCGCCTCTAGGCGCGAAGATCTAAACTGGCCTGCAGTGTTTTGATAGAATGTGTTTTTCAACGGGACTTCAGTAGATGACCCTGTTATCTTTAATGCAAAAATTATGTGGTAAAGTCCAATGCAGGTTTCTATTATTTTGTTTAACTATTACAGTTGATATTTTCTCGGCCACGGCGACATGAAAAAGTAATTTTTAGTACGTTTGAGGAGCTTGCAAATATATATATATATATATATAATATATATATATGCCTATATATATTATTTTAATTATCGGACGGAAATTTAAAACCATAGAGACACAGTTTGAAGTGTGCCTTGTTTTCGTAGACCAACGAATTGTAAACACTTTTAATAATTACACAATAAAAAATACTTTCCTTACCACGCCACAGCACGTCTCACGCACCAGGTCCACTAACTCTTAAGTTGTTCAAAATATTATCCGAGTGAAAATTACCCATTTACCCGTTCACCTGACAGATACTCGATCATATCCTAATATACCTTGCTCTCGAGCAGAATAAGCGGTGACTAGAAGAAATTGTCACCATTTGGAGTGGAAAAAAAAAAAAAAAAACTACAAGCAGTATCTGTAACCAAAATTACAACGAAGTGAAACTGAATGCAGTGTTTAAAATATCAAAGAAACAAGAACTAAAAAACTGCACATTGTTGTATAAATAAAATTACTCGTTAATAATGTACTAAGGACGTCGCACATAGCAAAATATTTAACAGGTATGTGTATTTCTTTTTTAAATCTCGCCATCTGAAGAAGGAAGTTCACGCCAATTTGTACGAGATATTGTTTGCTTTGTAGACATCCATTGTGGCAATTTTTCGCAGTAATAAAATTGTTTTGGTTTTAATATTTTTTTGCATAGTGACATGTGAAAGCCAAAATTGGCATAAAATGGTTTTATACAAGAAACGAAAACCAATTGACTTACAGGAACGAAACTATTTACACTGAAGGAAAGTGTCAGGGGCTACGTCCAAACATGTACAGACCTACAGATACTGTATTGAATTTTTTTTTTTATTTTTAAAAAATTACATTAAATTTACCATTTTTATTTTAAATTCAACAACATTTGAAAAGTACAAAAAATATTCTATGCTGATTTTTTTATTTTTATCTAGACGCATCTCGCGACACTGTTCTTCAGTAGCAATTATTTTATTCCTGCATGCCAGTTGGTTTTTCTTTCGTGCATAAAACAGTTTTATGCAAATATTTGGCTATGACGTGGCGCTATAAAATACTACAGCAGCTAGAAAAATTTCATTACTGTAAAAAATAGTCACAATGTACGTCTATAAACAAACAAAGTCTCGTACAAATCTAAAATATATGAAAAGAATTAAAATGTTGAATGGAACCCCACCCCCCACCCACCTTAAAACCCTGATTGCATTACAGGTGTTCACCAAGATCCTGCTGATAGACAAAACCTTGTCACGTGAGTGAGGATACCTAACTTACTCCAATTCGTGAGTTTTCGAAAACGTCTCTAGACGAATGGCAGCCTAGTTTTCTGAGTTGTCATATCGAATGCCGCTACCTACCCCTCCTGTGGAACATATATTCGCAATAATACCGATACCTTCACAAAACTGAGGTGATGTTCCAAATTTAGAATTTGATAAATTAGTTTGGTATGAGTAGGGTGTTTCGTATTTAGTAGGCGTCGTTGCAAACATAAAACTCAATACTTAATTACGTTTTATTTGATCGAGTAAGTTTTACTTAACATCGTTACTTCAGCATCTAATTTAATAAATATGTCAACTTCAGCCCGGCCAAGAATTTGCGTTGTAAACATTTGTAGTTTGTGCATTATTAAGAAAACTAATACTTTTATTTATATGCCTAACTGGCTGTCGTGTCTGTGGAGCTAAGATCGATCGATCAATCAATCGATCTAGACATGCGCATTAGCCAGCTGATTGCATCTACAAGCAACTCTATTAACTATGGCGTGAAATATTTTCACCGATAATACACCGTTTGAGCTTATCACAAACTCACTCACATATTCTCGAGTTAAGTACAGGCACTGAGAGGTTAACAGTTAATATGAGAGACATTTCAGGAGCGATAAATTCGTGACGCACATCTGCGAGACTTGTTATGCGACGTGCAGATGCACATACTATGTTTCTTCTCTTCATAAACTTTTAATGTTTTTGACAATAATGTTAGTGTGCTATTAAGCGATGTTCTTATTGTAATACAGGGGTTTATTTTATTGAACAAATGAGAAGCTTTGTAAAATTCAGGGTAAAAATTAGTTCTGATTTTCACGATATCAAATAAAGTGTAGTCTATAGAAAACCAACGAACACCCGTCCTCAAATTTATATTTAACTATATGCATAAAATATTATGTAATACAATGAAATTCAATATTATTTGCTTATGATTTCAATTTAACAATAATTTGTAAACCAACACTTTAAATGGAGGTGCGTCCTTACTGGGTGGAATACCATGCCATCAGGTACATTATGCACTAAATGTTTACTTTTTTGTATCCCTTAGGAGTTACAAATTGACTGGTTGAATATTGACAAATGCCGATAAAGTCTTTATAATAAATACGGAACTAAATTAAAATTTGGTATTTTTAAAATGTATGCAGAATAACAGGTTTTCAGTCATGTAAAAACCATAGGACATATCATATGGGTTAGAAATTTTCTTTAAATCATTGAAAACACTCATGGGAATACATTTCATCATTTTACGGAAATACCCTCCGTATACAAAATGTTCTTCGTTTATAGTTGATCTACGAACACAAGGCACGCTATTGTATTCTTGAACAATGCTGACACATTTTTTTTTTATTTATTCGAAACTATTTTCTGTTAATGTTTCATAATACAAAGAGTGTTTAATTTAAGGTAGCTATTTACATTGCAAACGTTGTTGTTCTAGATTTGTACAAACAAATCCACAGGAATTTTTTAATGTGAAAATTAAGAGACGTCTAAAATTTCAGAATGTATGGGTTTTTTAATTGTTTGTTCGTTATAACACAGTTTTCTTTTCTGTGCGATTATAATTTAATAACACAAACTGTTACTTTATTGAGTAACATTTTTTTTATTATTTTATGCTTTGCTCGCATATTTCGCTTGTTTATCACAACTGTGACCCACATTTTCCAAATACTGTACCGCTTGATTCTGTTATACCGTAAGTTTAGGAAATTTGCTAAGTTTAAAATATTCTTGTGTGCTTAGTACTGAGCCACAAAATAAACTGTAAGCTATTTTGAAACTCACAAAAAGACATAGTTGTAGGAAATTACGCATAACAGTCTAAGTAATATCGAAGAAATGTATTAATATTTGCAAATTAGACTTATAGGTAAAAAATAACTCAAATTCCCAAATCGGTTGACGTGGAACTATTACTTACATATTGAAGTATAAGTGTCCGACGTGATTCGCGCTAAATCTGATTGGCACTCGATGCAAGTTAAAATGTATCAATAAAATACTGGCCCAGTAACGTTGTAACACTACGCAGCAAACGAAAAGTTGGAATCTGCTCTAGTAAACACCTACAGTTGTTTCTAAGTTACATGTTAAAGGAGCCGAAATTTTTTTGTTTCTATTTATAAGCACTACTACTTTAGATAAATGTAAGATGTAATTGTGGATATTTTTTTGTCACAAAGTTCTTAAACAGGTAGATTTCAATTTCATTCGTATATAATTTGTTTCAAAATTGCAACCTACGAAGATTTTGGTCCACAAGTTCGCTTAGTAATACGACAAAAAACCTTAACATAGTAAATTAGACAGATAAATTTTTTCCACAATCTGAAAAGAAGAAACTTTGCTATGATTATTTTTTCATTCCACAGGAAGAAAAAAAAATATCACGGCTTTTTGTATTTACACCAACATACATACTGTATAGAAAAAAAAACATTGCATGGACAACGTAGTACAGCACCACACACGGAAGATATACGCCCTTAAAAATCGGCATATAAAATGTTTTTAACATATATTAAATTATAATGGAGATTTACAGCAAAAACCAGTAAATAAATTAGTTTATTTTTACGTAAACTTTTAAGCTGCAAGACCAGTCACGTAACGCTGGTTGCGTACCTGGTAGGCAACTAAGGACACCCTCAGATTGCACTGAATGTCACATGAAAGTGACGTACATTGTGTATTTAGTAGGAGTATTGCGTATTTGAAAATAATAAAAATACCCTAGGGTTACACAAACCTTTGCAATGCCATCTTTATATTTCCTTTGTGAAAGAGATGACGTGCTTCACAATATTGTGCAAATGCGAAGTCTGAGTAAAGTCTCATTATCGTTCACATAAGTTTACTTTAATCTCCAGTAGTTTTTATTATCCTCAGTTAGCTCTGAAACCAGATTTGATATTGTGTGGAGGCATGCACGTTGCCGCACCCTTTACTCAACAATGTCCCATATCATTGTTTCATGATTGACATGTCACTATGGTTTCTCCAGTTTATCTACTCTTCATTCCAGCAATGCTCACAAGCCTTCCAGCCGTCACAAGCTCGTCAGGATGGTCCTGGGTCAAGACTCACTACGTGCCGTCGTCTATCCTTAACAAAGACTTCCATCATCAGCCACCGGCACCGTGCTAACTGTGAGGTCTAAGGTACCCAAAGGGTCAGCTATCATATAGGAGAACGTAAACCTGAATGTAATTAACTAAATAGACACTCCCCTCTTATCAAAGTTATGTTGTACAAACGTGTAATAATTTGTAATGTAAACTACGTAGAGTAAAGTCACCGTACATAGATTTACATATTTCTTTTAACCGTAATCCTTACCTGAACCATTATCCTCTAAAGACTGCTCTGCACTAAAAAAAATCGTAAATTTATAAATGTACCAAACACTACGTAGCTTTTACACACTACAATAATAGTAATTACCCATAAATGAAATATTTTTCGGTTCCATTGTTTTTTACAAGCACATGTCAAAGTAGCGAGTTAACTATTAACGCTACTTACCTAAAGTAAATACTATTCAAACTATACGAATTAAATAATTTAGAGTGAATGTAAATGTATTTAACTACAGAATGACACCTTTGTACTTTCACACAAACATTTTTCGTTTCTAATTATTTTATATTTATAACTAATTTTTTTGCATATATTTGTGTACAAGTCTTTTAAAAATTCTTTTTACATGAAATAATTTTCATCACGATGTTTTTATTTTTATATTTGTATCATATATTTTTTCTTATTTTATACACAAAATGTAATTAAATTTACCTCTTTAAAATATTGTACTTCCATAGTTTCCACGTAATGGCACTTTAAAGTCTAAATTGGCATGTTACCGTTTCAAAGAAGACACCAAAACCTTCTCACATACCAAACCGAAAAAATGCACAATGAATAACGATGTTGTAGACAAATTTAAAAATTAATAGAATTTAAAAAATTTATTTTAAATTTCAGCATTTTTATTTAATTACAAGAACAATATACTTTGTTTTTACGTACGAGGAATTGTAGCCTGCGACATCTTTATACACTGTGCATTTTTCCAGGTTGGTAAGTGTGTTGGTTTCAGTGTTGTCTTTAAAACGGTAACATCAAAATTTTGACTTTAACGAGTCACTATGCGAAATCTATTAGAGATAAGGATATTTTCATTAGAGAAAAATTTTGTCGCATTTTGTGTCTTAAATAAGAAAAAAATCTCTGGTAAAATAAAGAATAAAAACATGGTGAAGCAAATTGCTGCAGACCGCACCCTTTACAAAAAAAAGTCGACCGTAGTAAAGCTGTAACTAAGAATAGTGTGTTAAAATGTGTTATAGTCTGTGTCATGTAAGTGTTCCGTATTTTGACAGTTCACTTCTGAGAAACGTGTCTGTACACAGGTTTGCTGAGACCGTGCTTTTCCAGCAAGACAGGTAGGTGTGAAGCTCAAGACAATGGAACTGCCGGACTCAGTTCTCAGAAGAGAAATGTCAAAATACGGACAAGTTACATGAAACAGACTATAGTATTACTACAGCAGTACCGCAGGTTAGGAGTAGGAAGTGCGAGCGAGAACGTTGTAGAGACGAGACAGACAGACAACCTCGTGGTACATAGAGACGACAGATAGAGCAACACCAGTGACAGTCTAGTGACGTCAGTGACAAGTGTCTCTCCAACTGCCTGGGCTGGGCACGCCAACCACTGGAGGGATACAGTATGTTCCCCAGCTATTCTATATCGCGTCGTCTTTCTGCTGAGAACATACGCCTGGCTCAGGCCACGATCACCTTACATACACAACTACTTCACTGAAGAGTGATATGATAGTCACCATCTTGAATTTTCATATTTTGTGTCATAACTTTAATTCTGACTAAATTCATAAAACTTTTTAGGTTAACTGCATAACACAATACATATTGATACAATTTAGACACAGTTAATCTTTATTTTCCGTTAAACAGATCGGATCGCAGCTAAGAAAGTAACAAGAATTTTCTAACTACAACTCGATCTGTAAAACCAGTAACGGCAAACAAAGATTTATGATGTCTGAAATTCCCACAATATGTATTATATTATGTAGTTAGGTTAAAGTTGCGTAAATTTAGCCAGAAGGAAAGTTATGATGCAAATTACAAAAATTCAAGTTGGTGACTATCACTCACTCTGGAAGGCACGTTGGTAGTTTTTATTCATATTGGTGCAAAATAACTCAAAACATTTTTACGGTATGGTTTGAAAAAAAAAAATATTTTAATTGATTTTTAGCTTATTTCCATATCAAAATGTGTAAAAATTTGGGTGAAAATATATTAAAGATAATCTATGGCAATTATTGCTACAAAAACAATTAGGCAAAAATAATGATGTATTTTTGACAAAACGGCATAAGAATTATTCGATATGAAAACATTATTGCTTAAAAAATTATTATTATTATTATTTCAAAATCACTGCAAAACTACAGGTCGTCGTCTTCAGCTTTATGGAGCGGTTACATGAGTTTGGAACAAGAAATCACATTCTCTTCTCTTTCCAAGTAAACTAGTTTCAAATGTAATTTCGAACGACATAGTCTCTCTTCAGCTTCTTCCAGTAACGAGCACAGTAACAAATCTTACCTTTTACACTCGTTAAATTAAATAAGCTTTAGGCTTTGAAGTTCTTGTGTTGTTTAATTCGCACAACAGCATTTCAGTAAGATGTAATGTGTTTATTAAAAAGGCACAAATGTTGAGTAACGATGTGGTAATGACGAAATTGGTACATTCCAGGATCCAGCTTACAAAATTCATCTACTATGTTCGGTTTAGGCATCAAATCTCGCAAGTACGTATAGCTTAAATCGTGGTCAGACATGGCTGCCAAATGTGTTCAACTAAGCATGTTGAAGTCCTCTTGGGGTGACTGTGGTCTAATTCTTTTTCAAGAGCCTGATGATTCTACCATAGATTATTAGATTACAATATTTTTATTCGAAAAGTACAGCAATTATGTACAATTTATGTTGGCATCACGAGGAAAGTGTAGTCTGTTTAATTAAATGTATATATTTATGTTTCAGGCGAAATAAATAATGTACGTTATGTATAGAATTGTACTCAGGTGGATATGATGTCTGCTTATATCTAAAAACAATAAATGTAGTTTTTGCTGCCGGATGTTACTGGCAGCTTGACGGATATAAAAACGCATTACAAAATACTTATGTACGTTCCAAAAAATTGCTAAAATTACCAAAAAATCCAAAACTTCTGGATTTTTTAAAGTAAGAAAATTGTTTTGCAACGTAATTTTACAACTTCAAGCTGTAGCCCGTGACATGTAGCTTGAGTGTCAGTTTTTTAATTGCATCATGGTCATTGGTTTTTTAGCTTGTTAGAACGAAGTACATGCAGATTCGAAGTGCTATTATGGGAAAAACCGGCTGAAATAAATTTATTTCATGTACGAGCCTAATCTACTACCAAACAACGTTTGACAAAATGACAATATTTTACGCAAATATAAAATAACAATTTGTCCCCACTTGACCGTCCTCAAATTGAAGGAGGAAAGCCATATTTTTCCAAATTTGAATTGTTTTAATAATATCTATATTTGTACGAGATATGGTTTGTTTTATAGCCATGTATTGTGACTATTTTTTACATCATTGGACATTTTGTATTCGTCATAGTTTTCTTGTAAAATGACACATCAAAGCCAAAACTTGTATTAAACGGTTTTATTCAAGAAAAGAAACGAAAATCGACCAACTTACATAAATAAAATACTTTACACTGAATATCATCTACACATTTATAAAAAAGTGCACTGAATTTTTTTTTATTTTATGAAAATAGCTGAATTAAAAAAAGCGGCCAATGGTGTGCAATTAAACATATTTAAATACTCCAATGCAGTGTTTCTACACATATCTCCACGTAGCCCTTGATACTGTTCTTAAGTGTGAACTATCTCATTCCTGTGAGTTAGTTGCTTTTGTTTTCTTGTCAAAAACCATATTAAACAAATTTGGGCTTTGATACATAATCATTCACAAACTATAATAGCTATAAAGTTTTTATTACTGTAAAAAATAGCCAAATTGTATGTCAACAAAACAAACCCTATCTCGTATAAATATAAAAGTTATTAAAACAATTAAAATATTAAACATAAAAACAAAATAACAAGTTTCTAGCTGTTATATTTGAAAGCTACTTGTGTTAACGCGGAGCGGTGTTTAGTGGAAATGGCTCTCTTCAGCCGGTAAGAGACGAGAGCGAACACGAGCGAGTTGGAAGGGTCAAGAGGCAAGCCGAGTCGAGTGGACGCTAAGGGCGCAGCAATCACCGACCAATCACGGCAGTCGAGCACCAGCCACTCTCGCCCTGCGATGTTTGGAACTACCCGCGCGTGGAGGGTGCGCATAAGTCGATACTTCCAGCCAAGAGATGAGAGAAAAACACAGACGGAGCATAAGCAGTTGGTACCGAGGTCAAGCTCACTTTGTTTAGTCACGTATCATGGCCGACACGACCTACAATTTTTTATATTCATCATTATGTTGTAGTGCAATCAGTTGTTCCTGCAGTTCCTGTAGATATATCGAGAATTGAGGTTATTATATGAAGAACCCAATATTATACATTTCGCTATGGTGACCAATAGCATGTCTTACATAACAATATGGCGGAGTGCAAACAGCTGTTTCTGTAGAGATATTTGAAGTGAGGTTATGGTTGTACAACGCACAGCCACAATTTACGTGTTGCTATGGTAACGAACAACGTTTTCCACGCATCAGTATAGCAGTTTGACTTCTTCCCCTCCAGTATCAGGGCAACTCACTTCTCGCCTTAGGACATAGACCAAACTACACTAGTGTGCTCCAGCCTGTCATTGGTAGTGCAGCCTGCAGTACGTTTTAGTGCCTGACGTGCATTATCCCCAACTATAACACATGAGCAGTGATTGGATGTTTTTTTAATTCTCGGTGCCCCACGAATCAACCCGCAAATCACAGACGTGTGGTGTCGCAGTAACCGAATTCTCAATGGCACAGTCATACATGAACGTCACCTCTGCACATAGACATAAGGTTCGTTTCTTTTACGTGCACAAACCTGCACAAGCTGCACAAATTCTCATATCTGCGCTGTGTTATCCTGCGCTGCCTTTCTTTTCACAGGGAGTGACGTCACAAAAATTTTTTACTGTATTTCTTTATTCTTGTGCAAGTTGCTTCAGGCAGCTTTGTGCAGCACAGTTTACACCAGCTCTTGAGGAGGTGTAGCTAGTGTAGTGCAAGCCAAAACGTAAACGTAAAAATAAACAAACATTTTCGGTTGGTGGTTAGGTTTGTATGAAGACGTTTTGTGTGTTAATTTATCTCTTATTGAATATTTGAAATTAATATACAAACTGAATTTTTCATAAATTAAAAAAAGCAAATTCCATATCCTTTAGTAATATAACCGATTGTACGATCAACAGAATAATAACTTTAAAAAAATTAAGGTCTCCACATTTTAGAATTTTTTTTGTATTTAGATGTATTCAAGCAAGCGAGTACGGTACGTTAATGTAACATGTATTTTTATTTACTTTATTTATTCATATAGTTCTTTCAGTAGCATAACACGACAGGTTGTAGGAGTATAGAACTCGCCACAGTGATATAATATATATTTTACAAAATATTCAATACAGTACAGGTATACAAGTGTGTATAAACCGTCTTGTTCACTTTCAGGTGTTCACCTTCTTGTAACATATATTTCAAACTATCCCGCAATTGAAGATGCACGGACAGGTCGTTTCATTTATATGCACAGGGATACACCAAAATATGATTGCAGTGTAGCTGCACAGCACTGCATAAACCTGCGATGCACTACACTATACTACACAAATTTCACGAACAATAGGTACAAGAAACGAACCTACAGCAGCAGGTTTGTATGTAAGACATTGTAAAAGCAGGTGCAATTTTTTCCCAATGAGAATAAGTGTCTTAACGTATGTGGCACACCTTAGACAATATCCACGTATGCTGCAGTTACTCATGGAATCAGGAAGATTCCTCGCAGGTGTTCTCACAGGTGGGCGATCGTTCATTGGGAGCAGAAAGAGATGTCTACAGAGCAACTGTAACTCTCGCAGGAGTCTCCTACACCCACGGCTGGGGAAGGGTTTGTGGTTTTGGTCGAAGGAGGGAAGGAGGAAGTTGCATGTGAGATATGTGAGGTCTGCACTTCCCCGCAGAGTGTCTGTTGTGTGCGAGTTACGAGGGTGGTTTTACGAGCCCAGAACTCCCTGGGCCCCCAACCTATGAGGGGAGCCGCTATATGCGGTGGTTATTACACGCCATCCCTTGGACGAGAATGCAACCCCTATCCTTCCCAGGATGTTCTCCCCAGGATATGCGTCAGCAGGGAACTGCGAGGTGTAGGCTTGTTGGGCGGAATGTTGGAGATGATACTTGCCCGAGCTCTCCTACGCATAGTGGAGGAGGTTTTACGAACAGGTAATGTTGCGACATCAGTAGCTATATATGACAACTGTACCAGGGTGCAGATATAAAATTTTATTTCTTTTATATATTTATACTATCAGTCCCCCGCGGCTTTGCTCGCGAGTATTATTCATGACTGATAATATTTACTTTAATTGAAAAACCTCTTTGTACACAATATTGGTACTTCAGTCATCAAGTGTTAGAATGTCCAAGCGGCTAGTTGAACTAATTCTGCAGAAGGATAAGTAGCTATAGCTGTCCACGCGAAAAGCAGTCTTAAGTTTGTCCCTGCCACAAACAGCGACTACTCCTGGCCCTTATTTATAGCCCTACCTATTTGACGTTGTGGGGTAACTACAGACATCTAACGTAAGTGGTTAATCGAATGAGAAACACCTGTTTACCCTGTGCACAACCTTTGGTGACGATGCCCTCAATTATATATTGTCAAAATATTATTTTTAACTTTATTGACGTTACAAAATTTCAGAGGGTAAAGGTTTCGCCGAAACGTATTTGGTGCCCCAAGCCTGAGATTAGTGAGATGATATATCGTCGGTTTACTGCCAAAAGTGACAATGTCAAAATGAGATAAAATTATAAAAATGCTAGGAATATGTACATGTTGTTCACGAACAATTGCCCAAATTTAAAGTCTGTTCGTCGTTTCGTACTGTTGTGTCACAGTATAAACATACCACATTTTTGTTAATATCTACAATTTAATACTGTTTTTAAACGAAATAGCATTTATGACTCAATCACTTTTGGCAGTATACCGACGATATGTCAGCTGATATTGTAGAGGAACCTAAGTGGAAAGCGAACTGCAATTTTACCCCTTTTAAAGACTACATGTAAATAGCACTAATTCGATCGGCCTTGTAGTTTTTGTGTGTCAAAATTGAACGTTTGCATGCAGCTTTTAACGAAATTCGAGCCCAGAACCTCCCGGAATTTAGACCTGAGTGACAAACAACTGCGTCACGTAACGTCGAAATAATTCATGAAAACAAATTTATTGAAAAAAAAAAAAAAAAA
>PNEQ01070494.1:0-38249 GCA_003012365.1 Medauroidea extradentata
GACAACCCTGCTTAGCCGCGATGCATGCGACCATTCTACAGGTTAAACCCGACCTAAGGCGTATAGGGCTTGCCCTGAGACGCATCCTATCCTCCACTCGGCCTAGATACTAACATGCATGCCGGAGGGCCCACAGAACTGTGCAGGGGCTCACGTTGGCGTAGCGGGATTTGGGGGCTCGCCAAAAAAAAAAAAAAATAGAAAATCGGTAATTTTTCGTTGCATATTTTTAAACAAAATGCCAAAAACAGTTTATAGAAAGTTCTGGCAATTAATAAATGATTTAATACTTCATTGCATAACTGTTTTGTTGGCTGAATATAAAGTTAGATAATAAAGCAGGTGTTGAGGGGTTACAAATCCACTCCCGTACCTATACCGTTTCTGCAAAAGAAACAAATTTTTTTTTAATACAGGGTAGCGTACACATGATCTTCAACACGTATGTTTAAAGTCTTAAAATAATAGGTACAGTATAATACTCTATTTAACATTGCCATGCTTAAGTATATAACAATTACAATACAAACAAATGACGGTTTATAAAGAAAGTTATTCACATACATATCATCGTGGTACCTGTGGTCTAGACCATACCGGCGTAGCTTTCTGCGCGAAGGACAAGGACTGCGAGTTCAAATACGTCTCCAAACCTTTTAACTTTTTTTTTTTTTTAGTTTTTTATAATATGCTCAAAGCTGCTTGCTAATTGCCTAATTTAAGCGAAAATTTTCTTACCAGTTTTCAGAAACGAGAAACGTTTTATTTTGAAGCATTAAGTTCGTACATTGTGCACATTTACTTAAACTTGCTTCAGAGCCTGAAAAAAACGCGGAACATTACATCCGGTATTAAAGATGTCCAGACAAAAGTATACAATATTATAGAAATATGTACAAACACTTATAGCATATATTCACAAATGCAGGACTTACCAGGCACTACGTTTAACCTGCGGCTTCAGTCACATGGTTCTAAATAAATAAATTTTTGTAAATACAACACCAATCCTTTGTGCAGTAACAACAGAAGCGAACAGGAACAATGTAAAAAATATGTCTATTTAACAAAATATAAACTGTGTAATAAACATATTACACAGATTATTAATTACTTTATTGTAATAGTAGCTGGTACCCACATCTTTGCTGGGTTTTCGATTAGGTGCGATAGTATTTCTTAGTGAATAAAGTGTTGAAAATAAAAAAAGGTCATATGTCAATTTAAGAAATATTTTGAAAAATTAAGCTTTCACTAAACTTTTTGAGTACACATTTCTGCCCCTATACTCTGTTTTGAAACTCCTCTACTTAATTATTAATTTTTGGCAGAAACCTTCACCGGCTCACGCGCAACAACTCACCAATGTTTTTTATTTTTTAAAAATATATTTTGGGTACCTAGTAACTCCCCAAAGTTTGTTTTCACCAAATTGTTGGGTACCCCGTTTTGCCCCTCTTCCCTTCATTTGTACAACCCCCCCTCCCCCGCCTTAAACAGCACATTTTTCCTGGGATGAAACATAGCCTATGTCACTCTAAGACCCATAAACTATTTCTGTGCAAAATGTCACGTAGATCAGTTGCTCTGTTACTGAAACCAACAAACATGCTTACGTATTTATGTAAGTATGCGTATCATAAATAATTTTAACATCCGCAAACCTCTCGCGCAGAGACTTTCGGATAGTAAAATTATTTTCAAGTGAAAACGTATTTTCGGAATTCGGTTACTATAGAGGCCTTGATATTGTCATATTAAAATTATAAAAAATACAGTTTCCCATTGTTGTAGATTTTGTGGATTCAAGCCCCTATTTTTCTAAAACAAGTTTTTAATTTTTTACTTGGAAGTCAAGCATACTACTGCATTGTTCTACATAAATTAATGTCCGCTGATAAAATATCTACTCGGCGACAAAATCTCATAGAAAGCAACTAATTTAGTTAATACCAACAGCAAAAATGAATATGCTACATGTAAGCAGCTGGAGTTAAATTTCACACGGTTCCATTAACTCGCTTTCATGTCTGTCTTTTGGTATGCATTTTGCAATCGATTTCAAACTTATTTCCCGATGAACTAGAGATTGAAACCTAAATCTAGCTTAGAACTGAAAGACAATGCAATATAAGAGGAAAAAAATCTGTGACATAATAGTGATTTAAATACAAAATAATAATATACCACGTTAAACTATCTTCCAGATAAACTGGGGACTTGAAACTTAAAATATAGCTCGACTGGACGACAATGCAGTGTTAAGGTGCATGGAATACAGCAATTTTTATCACCATATTTTTATTTTGTATGTGTACCATTTATTTTTTACACAAAATGTGACTAAATGTTGCTTTTATGTAATTTTTTTAATCTCTAAAGAGCTTGTTCCCCAGTTTTTTTTTTCAGACTGGTGCCAATAATTCAAATATTTTTTAACCAAAAATTTTGAAAACATTTGAGTCAATGTGCAATCACACGATGCACAATACTGTGGACGCTTTTTTTTTTACATAATGTACCATTCGCCAGCAAAAAAAAAATAATTTCCTTCATTTTTGCTTATTTCACGACGAAAAACGCGGTAATGAAATCTAAAAAACCGTTCAGTATAGTTCTACAAAAAAAAAATCAGCTACAAATTATAACATATAAGTGTCAAAACTGTGCAGCGAAATTTTGATATGAGTATTAGGGAGCAATAAAAAAAAAATATTTTCGAAATCACAGCAAAACTCCGTAACAAGGCCTTAAGGCCCGTTCTACAGTGACACGCAAGCGCATACGTATCATGAATATGCAAACGCAAGCCACTCAGCGTGTCTTCTACAATGGGACTCAAGCGGACACGGATACACATCCGGAAACGCAAGAGAGTTGGTCAACTCCGAACTCTTACGTGTCCGTGCTTGCGTTTAGCCAATAGCAATAGAGCATTTCGTCTTTCGCTACCATTTTTGTTTACAAACCTTTTATATATAGTGTTTTCACGGTTAACAATTAAAGTTGCCTTCGTGCACTGTAGTTACAATTATTTGTGACTATAGTACCACAGAACACTTTTCGTGTTGTACCATTTGGAAAATTAAACATTCGAATTTCACTCCCGTGTGTTCGTTTCGTTTGTGTTTTACGTATTCGCTTTCTTACGCTTTCGTTTCACTGTAGAACGGGCCTTAATAGTTTTCGCGTAATCGCTTGTTAATGGCGCTGTCTACCGCAATTTTCATCGCCATTATTTTATTTTTTATTTGCACCAGACATTTTTTCCTTATTTTAGACACAAAATGTGACTAAATTTTACTCTTATGAATTTTTTTTATCTGTCATAGTTTTCGCGTAATGGTTTGTTAAAGTCATATTTTGCATGTTTCCGTTTTAACGACCACACTAAAACCTACTGATATACCAAACTCAAAATAATCACAGTGGATAAAGACATTACAGGCTACAATGACATGCTCATAAAATTAAAGAAAAAAATTATTTGTATTTTTAAAAAAAAATTATTGAATTTTTTAAATTTTAATTTTGAGTTTAAGCATTTTTTTAATTCAAATAATTTTTATTATTTATTTTTATGAGCATGTCGTTGTAGCCTGCAATGTCTTTATCCATTGTTTTTTTTTTTTTTTTGAGTTTGGTATATCAGTTGGTTTTAGTGTGGTCGTTAAAACGGAAACATGCAAAATATGACTTTAACAAGCCATTACGCGAAAACTATGACGGATAAAAAAATTTAATAAGTGCCAAATTTAGTCACATTTTGAGTCTGAAATAAGAAAAAAAATGTCTGGTGCAAATAAAAAATAAAGTAATGGTGATGCAATTTGCGGTAGACCGTGCCCTTAAAGTCAAAATTTGAACGTTTCCGTTTTAAGGACTACACTAAAACCAACTGACATACCCAACTTAAAAAAATCACAATGGATAAAGACGTCACAGGCTACAATTTCACGTACATAAAAAAAAAAAAAAGAATAAACATTTTTGTACTTAAATAAAAATATTGAAATTTAAAACAACAATTTAAAAATTCAATAATTTAAAAAAATACAAAAAATATTTTATTTTGTGGTTTTATATAGCTGAAATTGTAGCCTACGACATCGTTATTCACTGCGAATTTTTCAGTTAAGTGAGTTGGTTTTAGTGTCGTCCTAAAAACGGAAACATGCAAATTTTGGTTTTAACGAGCCATTATGCAAAAACTATGCAAGATAAAAAAATTATGAGAGCAAAATGTAGTCACATTTTGTGTCTGAAACAAGGGAAAAAATATTTGGTACAAATAAAAAAAAACGTGGTGAAGAAAATTGCTGTAAACCATGGCCTGGCTTTGTTCGGTATACATTTTGCTTGTTTAAAATCAGTGGCAAATTTTTACACACACAATATTGAAAAACAGAAGATAATAATTTAAATTTAAAAAAAAATGTGTATCGTGTGTTTAAAACAGAATATAAATAATGAAATAATTTATGCTATGAAAAAACTTGTAAAATTTATAACTAAAAACGTGGGGTGCATGTAACAAATAATTGATGCGTGAATGAGTTCGCCCAAGTCACCAACAATTTGCAATGCACATAAGAACTATTGTGCAAGTTTCTCAATGACAGCTACTCTCTATACATTCCATACTGTTGCATGCACCCCACGTTTTTCGTTTTAAGTGTTACAGGTATTTTCATTGGACAAATTGTCTTATGGGTATTTTTGTAAGTCATAAAACTATGGTGTGTCCAAGTGCGATAAAGTCATAATTTTATATTTATATGAAATAGTGTTAGTTTCGTAGACGACACTTGTGAGTGCAGTGTCCTCTTACGAAACAATTTTAGCTGCCGTACTTTTCTCATAACGGTGCATCAAAGTCAAAATATGCATGCTTTGCTGCCGTGCAAATAGTATGTAACAAACATTTGAAAAAATCCCGCAAACAGTTTCGTATTTTTAAAAAATTGCTAAATTTACACCTTTTTTTCTGTACATTTGCGATTTTTTAAAACTCAAAATAACACGTTGTGGTTTTTTAAATGTTTTCTTGCATAGCTCATGGGATGTAAGTTCACAGTGAATTATTTTGTTTAAGAAGGTCAGTTGGTTTTCACTATCTGCATGGCAGCGTAACAAACAAATTTTGACTTTGGCACCTCGTTATGAGAAAACTATGAGAGCTAAAATTGTTTCGTAAGAGTTAAATGCACTCATAAGTATCTTCTACAAAACTAACAATATTTGATAAAAATATAAAATTATGATTTTATCGCACTTGAACACCCTTAACTTGCGCGCTTCTTTGTGTGTCGAGTAATTTATTATTTAAAAACCTTGGACATAAATTGTGAGTACTGTAAAGCCACGAGCGTTAAAATAATAACCTCCTTCGCTAGATTCTACTGCACCGGAATATTTTGTTCAGAGTAGTTATATAAAGCATATAACTGGTATCGTTAGAAAAATGAACATAAAACAATGCATGTCGGAGATCTCGCAAGATATTGATGTATAATTTTTTTTCACTGCTGTAGAGTGAGGTTTCTTTGCACCCCCATGGGAAACTTTGCTCTACCATAATTAACCATAGTAATTAAATTCAGTAGCTACGAATGGGGAAGTCTTTCAACAATGTGTGATTCCGCAAACTTTTACTTTCAACAAAACCATGTGGTGGAATGTAACCTCAAAATTGGGCAAAGCTTAACGGCATTAAAAATGTAAAAATGTGTGGAATATTATAAAAGAAAATCAAGTGAACATAAAACTTAAACCGAGATTATTTGGAAGTCTGATAATTAAAAAAATATCTTTGGTAATTCACAGCAATCTATCAAAACATACAGCTGCTTTAATGGAAAAGTAAATACAAAAGGAAGTGTTATTCAGAGAAAAAAAAAGTATTTGTAAACAGTTTAAAGAAGAAATCTGGTAATTAGAAGCACAGGTCTAAGTGCTGGCTACGAGTGACTCTCTTATATTTTACGTGGTAAAGTCAGCATTGAAACCAGTGGAACATCAGAAGAAATTTCACAAACGAACCTTATTCCATAATATTTTGTCGACTGGGCACAGACCGCCAAGTGGTGTTCTTTTGTCCAACGTGGAAAAAGAGAAGGAAATAACGACATTCTTCAACTCAGCGTTGGCGGCAGTGAAATGCAAGAAAAAAAGCGTCACGATGTCGCTTGACACGAACATATACGAAGGATTAAATGTCAGACACGAAGACGTTGGGACGGTTAAAAATACTGAATCAACACTGAAGTGAAGAGATGTTGGTCAGCACTTAAGGACGCCACCTAACATGCGTTTAAAATTAGTTGCAGTGCGTTCGTAAATACGTTTTTTGAACGAAACTATTCCACGTGCCCATTGTGTCAATGTACGAAAAGAATACCCACTTCAAGCATTGACCGGCAAGTCGTTTCAAAGTAGGCCTATTACGTCAATTAGGAAAATCGTTTCGGAACCCCTCAAAATCGCTAAAACAGCTTTTTCGACCTCTTGTATCAGAAAAATTACTCTCGAGATTCGTATAAAGCTACTCGAGAAATATGCACTGGACATTGCTGAAAGCTTTTCTGCAAAAAAAGATGGATTCACCACTGAAAGTGTCAGTCAGGTGAGTGATCTAGGATAGCATCGCACACAGTTTGTGTCTTGCTGTAGAGGCGATACCGCATCAGATGAGCCGGTCAACATCGCCCTTAGCACCGTGCCTCACTTACACAAACACACGGCCAGAAGGCGGCCGCCTACCCCACGCTTCAAATGCGTTGCAGTGTGTTCGTAAACAGGTTTCTTCTTCGGAAATATTCCACGTGTGCCCATTGTGCCAACGTACGAAAAGAAAACAAAATCCAGGCAATGTCGGAACCTCATTGTTAAGACGCCACGCTCATTGAAAACACTGTTTCTAAGCCCTCCAACGTGCGCTAAAAACGACCTTTTCAGACTTCCGTGCTTCAAAATGTACTAACCGGATGTATGTGAAACTCGGATTGCTACCTGCACTGAACTTAGTTACAGACTTCCCGCCAGTAAAATGATATGGTCACGGCCCCATAGCAAAAACCGTTCGGCGGGAAGCTTGCACACTAGTTCAGCGCTTGGCTCGTTCTGGCGCACGAGATGCAATGTAGCGTGGTACGAAAAGTATTTTTTCACGTGTATCCATTAAACGTGTTTTCAACATGCATGTCTACGAACAGAAAACACACTTAAAACGATGTCTCTAGCGTTTTAAAAATACCGCTAGCTTATAAAAAACGTAATTACCAAGCTTCCTAAAAGAGGTAAAAATGGCTGTTTTAGATTGTTGTATCTGGGAAACTACCAACTGTAATTGTTAAATAAAATGATGGCGACCTGCGTTGGGTTTTACCTCATACTTTTCACAAATAAAATAATAGGGTCACCGCTTAAAGTCCTATTAAAAACACTTTCTACGAAAACACTGTACGCTAGTTCAGAACTCTGCGATCAAGGGCGAAGCGGTGCTGAACGCACGCATTGGAGTAGACTTATCGCCCTCTCTGTTTTCTTGCTTCAAACGAAAAAAAAAAAAAATAAAAAAAAAACTTAGGTCCAACTAACTCTTAACTTCTAGGACTTCAGCTCTGGTGTTGGGTGACATAATGCATGGAGCAGCACCGGAATGAAGGGGTGGGGAAACGGGACATCCTCGAGAAGACACGCCGATCAGCGGCATCGCCCGACGTGATTCCCAATCCAGGGACTGACCCCGTCGGGAATCGAACCCGGATCGTCTTAGTGGGAGGCGAGTGCTCTAGCCACTACGGCAATCGTGGTCCCGAATACACACTGAACGCCTACAAAGATATTATTTTAGTAGGATTTAATAGTCGCGTAACTTGAGTGTAAGATAAATAAGATGGAAGGTGAGCACATTAAGCTTCCAACAGGTATTCGATAGGTGTTTTAAATCGGTCCTTCAGAATCTTTTAAAATCGTATTCAGTACTCTGAAAGAGATAATCGGTTTCGTAGTTCCCCAAGTGTATGTTCGCGAGAACATAAAAACGGGTTTCAGAGCAATGGTTCGTAAATAAGAATACATTTATTTTAATTAGCTATTTTAGTTTTCATTTATTTTCGCGACGAAAAACATAGAAGTACTTAAACACTTAAATAAAAAAAAATTGCTAGAACATAGTATTGAACACTCGTGTGTGTGTTTTTGTTGGTTATTTTCGGTTTTCTGCTACTACTGTGGCTACATTTCTGGGACCCCATTTTGGGCTAGAGGTCCATTTTCTCTACGGGAAACACTGGTGGCTGTTAAGAAGCTTTTAGTATTTCTGTGGCACAAAAGTATCTCCCGGTAACAAGGGATATTGATTATAATTTATTGGATTGTCGACATACACAATTTCTCAAGTTTTGCTGATCATACTTGTGTTAAATTACAAAGGAAAAAAAAAAGGCGCATGGTGTCCACAATCCAATAAATTCGAATTGTAAACTCACATTGCAAAAAAAACTTTTGAAAACAACACGGGATATTGAACGTACAGTTCAAAGGAGAAGTGCCTTGCGAAAATTTATTTAAGACTTATACTTTTATTAAAGTTTTTTCATCATATTAAAGTGTCTTCAAGGAGATACTATAGATACCCGCTCAGTTGATATATGAGGCGCGCAGAGCAGAAGTGGTGAAGTCCAAAATCTTTGATGGGATAAAAAGCCTTTGTAAAAACGTAAAATTTGTGTTTGGATAAACAAAATGGGCGTATTATTGTGAATGGTACATACTTAAGTAACACTCAACTGCTCAACTCTTATCTTTCACAATACCAAGGATGTACTTAACTACTGCATTTAAAAATGGCGGGACATTGTCACAGCAGTAGTAGTGTTTCAGCCTACACGGTAATGTGTGAACTATGGACTTACCTAACTCTGGCACTGAAAAGAGGATGCCGTGTTGTGGACTTACGTGCAAATATCCCATTTTTGCCTATTTTGGACTTACACCACGCCTCATATGCTTCTTGCGCCAATTTGGCAACGGACGAGGGGAGCGGCCTAGACACGACATCATGTTCGTATCCTTATTGCCTGTATCGATGCGAATGTATCCATGTAAAACAACCCAACATAGTTTCTTTAATCTGCGTTATACGTATTCACCCCGTGTAACGGAACAAATCTTGTGGAGAAAACATCATGTAGTGAACCGTAAATTAACACTACACTTTCATAGTTGACATTTTAATTTACACTTCCTGTGTCTTAGTCCCGCCAGTATGGTGTAAGCGTTTTTTGCACTGGAATTAATATCGTAATACTATTAAAAACGGATTCCCACCAGTTTGACGTCAAACACGAACTAATACTGCGTCGTTATATCGTGTAGTTCATGCGTAAGTTGGGCCGGAATTTCATGACTTTAGTTGCACATTGATGCACCTTTAGCGGTTACGACCCATGCAGGTCACCTGGGTCAAAACAATTATGAGACAGGCAGGTATTGGTAATCATGAGTTTCCTAACAATCGACGCCCGTGTCACTTCTTTAACAGGATGCACCAGGACGTCCAGAGTAGATGTTCCGATCTCCGTAAGCGCTACTTCAATCCGGCCTCGGCAACATGATTAACGACAAGGTGTACAGCAATTTCCATTATCATAACTGTACTTTTATATTTATATCAGATATTTTATTCTTATTTTAGACATACATTGAGACTATATTTTGTTCTTACGTGATTTCGTTATCTCTCTGTTATAAAGTTATTTAAGTGTTAATTAAAGACATTATCTTCATCATCTCTGAAAATACTTTATTGTAATAGTTACTCTATGATTGTTGATTTAAAAAGTTTGAACTTATACTAGCCTAATTTTTATGCTCAGTAAAACTTATGGAGAAGTTTCATTTCTAACTATTTGCTATAGAACACTCTCATAGTTCTTGCGTAATGGCTCGTATATGTCAAATTCTCATGTCAGAGTTTCATATAACACTAAAACCAACTGACATACCAAACTGGAAAAAAAAAATCACATTGAACAACAATGTGGTATATATAAAAAACAAAAAATGAAAAAAAAAATTGGAATAAAAAAACGTTGCCTTTTTAAAATTATAATTTTAAATTTCAGAATTTTAATTTTAACTTAAAATTATTATTATTTTTTTTTTTTTGCTTTCGTATAATATGTGAACTTGTAGCCACCATCATTGTTATTCACTGAGAATTTTTTTCAGTTTGGTATGTCATTTGGTTTTAGTGGCATGCATGAAACCGTAACATGAGAATTTGACATTTACGAGCCATCACGCAAACTATAAGAAATAAAAAATTTCATAAGAGCTAAATTAAGTCGATTTATGTCGAAAATTAAATTAAAAAAAAAATGGTACTAGTGTAAAATAAAAATAATACGTCGATGGAAATTGCTGTAGACCGCGCTCTTACGGTGGGACTGTCGACCGAACAAAATCGAGCCACTTAAGTAACATCAGTTCTAATAATGATTAACATTGGTAAAGCTAGCTTTCCTCCACGATTAACGTAATCGGATTGATTTGTATACTGTCGTGTAATATAAATAGTAAGATTCAAGCAAATGTATTCCAAACGACGAATGCGTATTTGATGGTATGTAAACGCGTGACACATGAGTGACATGTTAAATTAGTCACGACCTATATGCTAAATTTTGTAATTGGGACCTGTATTCCAAACCAAGCTAACTCCTAAATTTTTGAAATTGCAGTGAAATATCTTTTTCGTTTGCATTTACATCTATCTTAAATGTGTTAATAATAAAAATACGATAATTTTACTGTGGTTAGTAACATATTTCAGACAGAAATAAATACAAACAATACACATATTATATTTATTAACCCCCGACGCAAAAAATAGAAGTGTTTAAGTTTGATGTGACTGTCTGTATATCTGTGGCACCGTAGCTCCTACACGACTGAACCGATTTTGATTTTTTTTTTTTTTTTGAAAGGTGACTTGATCGAAAGTTTTATTAGCTACGATTCAAGGAAATCTGTTCAGCCGTTTAAAAATCGTAAGCTCTTTTCTAGTTTTTCTTGGTGAATGTGAGCAATTCTACTGGTCTGATCGATTTGAAATTTAGCGTCCTGTGAGTAGGTTTTTTTTTTTTTTTTTAAATTTTTGATTTAAGTTTTAACTTGTTTGCTAATTCTCAAATTTTGGAGTTAGCATGATTTGAAATTCAGGTCACCAATTGCATAACACTGCATTTGCAATTGCATAACACTGCATTTGCATTTGTGAAACTCTATGGAGCGGTTATATGAGCTTCGAACGAGTTCAGTTAGCATTCTTCTCGTTCAAAGTAAACAAGTTTATAAATAGTTTCGAACGACATATCTTCGAAACTGTCATGACATTTCTTGAGGTGAAGTAGATGTGTAACAATTATGGCTGATTTTTTTGTGTGACATTTTGTATTTGTTAAATAGAATATTTGATGATTTTAAATGTTCGTAGGTATTCGTTATGAAAGCTAAGCAAACTTGTTAGAAGAAATAAATAGCATATCATTAATACTTAGTGTTTATGTGACCTATATCTATATAAATGAATGTCTGTTGCGTAAGCGCTCCTATACCATTCGTTCGATTGTGATGAAACTTTGGTGAATTGTGCGCGTAGCAGCGAAAGTTTCTGAAAAAAAATCTAGGGGGCAGGCAAAACGATGTGCGGGTTAGAACGGAGCACCAGAAAAATTATTGAAAATATTTAGTTTTTCAAAAATATTTCTAAAACGGTCATTAACAACCCAACACACATTTTGCACAGTTTACAACTTTAAAAAATTACTTTAATACATCGGTTTTAATATTAGTATTGATTTTATGACTTATGTTAAGTTTGAAATGCCGAAAGATTTTATGAAAAACTTTTATTAAAAATTCTATGAAACTTTAAGATATCTACAGTTTCGCTTAGGCATACGGTTTACTTAAATACGTAGAAATTAATTTTTTTTATTTGATAATCCAAGGATGATAAAGGAGTGAGACGAGGTGAGATGTGTTTTCAATCAATCGTCGATGTAGGCCTAGTTCGAGGCCAACGGGCAATCAACGTGGTTTATGTAATTTTTGAAATTTCGACCTTAAAGGGTGTAGAAAACGTGAAACACAGTTTTGATGTACCCTTGGCAGCTGTCGAACCCGTCGAGATACAGAGTTTCTTTTCGCAAAACAATTATCGTTGATACCTTTACTTAAATGCATGAAATGTGAGAAGATTGTTCGAAATTCGTCCGGAAAAGAGCCCATGATATTTGTTACTAGTTAAGTTATAAACGTGTTTGCTTTTGAATGATGCTTACGTAAATTGCCAAACATGTTAATTTTTTATGAATATAATAAATCTGTAACCACGGGGAAAATTCAGTTTACGAACAATTCAAGGCAGAAGATTCGATAAGCAAGTACGATCGAGAAATTATTTATACGTAGTTACATTCTGCTTAAGTATTAATACGTAATATTTTACACTCCCTATAGCCACGGGTTTGCATGAATGAGTGATTTTTATTTAATTTAAAGATTACTGCCTGCATAACCGGGAATACTTCACAAAAGTATCAAACGCAGGCATAGAGGCGGGTGGACTGCTGGTCAATCGTAAATTCCGTAGAAATTTTTCCCCACGAAAATGGAAAACGAAGTACACTTTGTGATTTTCATATTTATAACGGAAAAATAATGTTTACTTGAATGATATTGCGTCTTCATTTAGTGTCTAACGACGATGTGAATGAGTTTATTTATGCAAGAGTTTATTTTTCGGTAAGAGCAAAGTTCTCAGAAACACTGAAATGTTTGCTGTGATATGTTGTTACGCAGAAACTTTATATTACTAACGTTGTTTAAAAAACATTAATAATATGAAATTTCTTTAGGTGAATCAGAATCCGGTAAAAAAAAAAGTAACATTTACTATGTAGTTTAAGGACTTGAACTCATGTTTATACTATTTTCGCATTTAAGCATAGCTAAACATAAAAAATATGTTTGGCAGTTTTGTTCAGAATATTTTTCAACGTGTTGGCTGCTTTTTTTTCAAGACCGCAAATGACTTACTATGGTTTCCGATTATTATGTAGCTAACAAAGCAAAAACTTAATAATTTCTGTCTTGAAAAAAATTAGCCATGATGTCAAAAACGTTTGTAAACAAAATTACCAAAGAGGCATGTGATACCTGCTCTCATTAAAGTTTAAAAATTAATCATCTCGAAATAAATGTAAAAACAAGGGATCCTGGCATTAATCTTGGAAACCGCTACTCTTGAATTTGGAGTGATTGTAACGGGTGGATAGCGGCCATATCTTTAAAAACATTTTGCGCGAGCACATCCGTATGTGTGATAGATACGTCTAGTTCTCTTTCCCCACGAACATGGTCTCCAGCCCACAGATGCAGCAGATAGGACTTCCCAGACTATAGGACCCACCAACTGGAGCGAGCACGCAGCAAAGAGAAAGGGTTGTTAAAAACATCTCCACGAAGCGTCTCCGTCATTGGAAGGCTCGTCTTCTCAGTGCACATTCTCCCTGTGGTCTGATGGAAGACTGAACGATGGTGGCTGAGGGTAAGTGGTTCTCGTTCAGGCAGTGGAAGATGGAAGTTGAAGGCGTCACCTGCACACAATATCTGCAAGAGACGTCGATAATGGCGGTTGCTCCAGAGGGAAGGTGTCCTGTTTCCCAAAGGACAGGGGTGGATCCAGGGAAGCCCAGGATGCCTGGTTTCCCCCCCCCCCCTTAATTTCTTAAAAAGCGTAGTTAATCCTTGAAATATTACAGTTCCATAAGATGGAGTACTACATTTTCTAGTTAAGAAACTCCTTAATTGCAGCAGTTTTGCACCTTAAAGGGCGCGGTCTACCGCAATTTTCATCACCACTTTTTTTTTTATTTGTACCATAAATTTTTTTCTTATTTTATACACAAGATGTGGCTAAATTTGGCTCTTATAAAATTTTTTTATCGCTCATAGTTTCCGCGTAATGGTTTAAGTCATATTTAGCATGTTTCTGTTTTAACGACTAAGCTAAAACCAACTGATATACCAAACTCAAAAAAATCACAGTGGATAAAGACATTACAGGCTACAATGTCATTATAATAAAAATAATGAATAAAAATTATTTGAATAAAAAATGCTGAATTTAAAAATGTAAAAAATTCAATATTTTTCTTAAAAATACAAATAATTTTTATTCTTTAATTTTATGAGCATGTCATTGTAGCCTGTAGTGTCTTTATCCACTGTGATTTTTTTGAGTTTGGTATAATGAGTAAACGTTAAACTAGCGGGTTACTTAACATAACCACCTTAAGTGACTTCGCGTTGATCTTCAGTACTGCCTGCATATGTAACAGAGTTCTTCACTGCTGCTGGTTGTTAATGTATTTAAAATCGGCCTACATTTCATGCGCTATTTACATTTAACAAATTGCAGTGACTTTTATGGCAAATGGATAGTTAAGGTTGGGGGCTTTAATGAAAGGGTCAATTGCCACTCCGTCTTTCTCTGTAGTCGGCAGTCACACCTGACCGGCGAGAGACGTTCTGATCAGTAATGACAACAACTTAAACAAGATTTCGTATGGTTTTAGAGAATAGTCTGTTTACAACGGGCACAACTCTCCTCTCCCCTCTTTACTTTGTTGTCGCACCATTGGCTGAATGCGATTATAGAAATTAATGACAATGGCAATTATTGCTGATAATTGTTTTACCCATTCATCCATTCATGTTTGACTAGCAGCCCGGCCACGGCTTCGGTCGCTGTTATCAACATTGTTGTAATCTGGGATAGATCCGTATTTTAACATGAGAAACACGTGCCTATACTCTGCCGCATGTAAGTGACTTTTCTCAGGGATCATCCGTTTTCCCCTTTAAGGTCTTTCTACCCTGCACCACCTGTTTACGCGATAATTAGTTTTTAAGCATAAACGACAGCAGATCAAAAACATATTAGGCAATTTTGTTTAAAATAATTTTCTTAATGTTCACCAATTTTTTTAAAGGAAGTAAACGCTACGGTTTTAGCTAATTATTAAACTAACAAAATTATTTGTTAATTGACTTTTTTAGTCAAAACAAAATAATTTCACGCCTTGAAAAAAAAAACAGCTATTAAGGCGAATGAGTGAGAGATTTTGGTCAGCGCTTAACATCGAGGTATTTTAACGCTGGTGAGGAGTGACGTGATGTGAGTATACATCAGGGCCGGAATGAAAGGGCAGGGGAAATGGGAGATCCCCGAAAAAAACCCACCGACCAACGGCATCGTCCGGCCGACCCCGCTGGGAATCGAACCCGTATCGCTTTGGTGGGTGGCGGATGGTCTGACGAATCGGCCACTGCGGACCCCTCAACAGTCGAGGCCAATAACAGTGTGACACATAAAAAAAAAACATAACATTACAAACGTCATACTAACACGCGATTATACACACAAAAAAAATGAAAAATTTAATAGTAACAGAAACACACAAATCAACAGCACAAAAGAACAAAAGAAGTGGAGAGACATTAACATAAAAGGGGGGGGGGATGCGCCATGACAGTTACCAATAACCAGTCGAGGCCTAGTATAATAATTTGAAAAGAAAAGTTTCAACTTTTATAACGTCTTCATTATATATTTCGGAATGAGATTTTCTTTACAATGAATGGCTCAATCAAAATCACGAAATGAATTATTGCACGCAACGTAGGGACTCGTAACTTACGGAACACTTGAAAATTTCACTAAGGTTGTTGTTTGAACGCCTCAAGCTAAAATTTTCCTCTGCCCAGGCTAACCTTGTAGCTCAGTGTAACTGCCTTATGGAAGTTACTTGTCTTTCACGCGTGCACTTTTAATCGTATGAGATGCCTGTTGCGAGAGACAAAGGAACCAATCACGCAATGTGAGCATAAAATGAACTTACCCGCACGCCGGAAACAGTTTCTAGTCCGAGATTCTGCCGGTTCGACGGAAATTGCCGAAGGGAAGATTGAGAGCGCGTGGGGACTCCGTAATGGGTTATGCATTTTAATGCTCGCCGCGAAGATGGGTGATACGAGCGATCTCCGATATTCCGAGGGCCTGCTCGATATCGAATTACTGCGTCAATATTACACGATGTCGCTTTCGCCCGCTTCCAGCCAGTCTCCGTACCTTTCGCCGTTCGAGGGTATCTTCCGCATTCATAATTCCCTTTCAGCTCCATTAATGCGGCAGAAACTAGCGAGGATGGCACGAGTCATTGTAGAGCATTTAAATGTTTCATACAGGAACGAGGAGTTCGGGGGATCGGGTCGAAGAGGTTTGCGGAATATATCTGGCTGAACTGTAAGAGATAACGAAGTAAATGGGTTTGAAAATCGGCACAGCTTAATACAAACTGTAGAAATAATGTGCACGCCCATATACCAATCAATTAATGTGATTTCCCTGCCAAGATCGGTTACTTTTTTTTATATAATAAAAATTACCTTGTCAATGAAAGTTCAAATTCTTGCGACCTCCGAAAATAACGGAAGGGGAATAATTTTGAGGGAAAACATATTCTGGTCGGGAAGTCACAGAAGTATACTCAAATTTCCAAAACAAACTGAATCTCTTAAAATGCCACTCCATACTTTTGGAAAATTCGACAGTAATATCTTCAGACATCGAAATGAAATAGTTGGTACACCACTAGTATTTAACCTGTTTGTTAAACTAACTATACCTACAGATCTAAACGGAGGACATCTGTAAAGGAGCTTCACCTGTACTCAGACACAATCAACCGGTTTTGCTTTTTATATGAGCTATTAACTTCTATTTTAAAATGTAACAGAAGGCACGGGCCATATACTGCTAGTCTAAGTAAAACTATGTTCCAGACACGAAAATCAGGTGACTAGATTGTCAAGACTTAACAAAAGAAAGTCAATACTAAACGAGGTATCATAGATATAGTCAATATTAATGAAAAATGTATATAATTTTAAAACTAATATAATTTACACGGTCAACATTAAAAATTACTAAGCCTCACAGCCTTCCTAACGGAGTGCAGAATAGATTGGGAACAATGCTTTTGACATTTTACTTCACATTTATCTCAACGTCAAAAGATTACTTGACACTTCAGCAGCGGTCATTTAGACTGTGGAAAAACTAACGAAAAGACAAGCAAAAACAATTCTTAAACTTAACATTGAAAATAAACGTTTTGTTAGCCAATTACATTTATGGCATTAACAATTAAAATTAACTTATTAATCTACAAACGCCTACTAGGGGAGTCCAGACTCTGCAACGGTCGTGTCAGGCCAACGCACGACTTTCGACTCGCACGACAGTATCATGAGGTCGTTCAGTAGCTCGCAGCTCACCATTTTGAGATACGTCATCTCGAAGCTAGAACACGACTATCGATCTTGGGCTTTTCACACCCTCAACCCAGTCCGAGGGTGAGATATGCCCACCATAGCTAAATGAATTTTAAGAGGGAGTGTAAGATAATTTTCTTGTATTTTCAGTTTTCGAGCCATAACAATTATTCAAGTTGTATTATCGAAAGTTCCTCTTCGACAAGATATAGGATATATTCTTGACAAACTGCTTCACATAAAAAATAATTGAATCTTTCATTAATTTGTCATGCAGAATCATGGCACGGGAATTGTAGGTTAGCTTTCAGGAATTATTAAAAGTCCAATATTAGATGAACATATGACACTATTATGGTCTCCAAAATTCATCACACATATTTTCTACGCCTCAACATTGCCGCATTTATCAAAAATATTTTAAAACAGAAGTTATTGAAGAAAATCGATAAATAAAATGTAGCAGCTAGCTCTCCCCCTTAAGGTTGTTATCTAGATAGGCAGCGTCGGTGTATGTGAGGCACAAAACCGATAGAAAGTTAATAGTGATGTCGGTCGGCGTATGTAATGCAATATCGCCTCTACATGCAAACCCCGCAACTGGCGTGCAGAACTTTAGTGTTATTCATTTTCCTGTGGGACTTCCAGCGGTGATAGTATTATTTTATTTTCGATACTTATGGTTCAAATTACAGCGCTTAGTTTTATTATTGTGTTTTTCGAATCCGGTTTGAATTTTCCTAGATACAGCAGTTTAAAAAAAAGCTGTTCTTAGCCATTTTGAGGGTCTTGAAAATCGTGTTTCCAATAAGCGATCCTGATCTTTAAACTGATAGAAAAATTGGTTGAAATGTGTTTTGTTTTCGTAGATGTACAAACGTATTGCGCGTTGAGATGTTTCTTCCAAATATGATTACTTGTAACTCGCTGTAATGCGTTTGAAGCGCAGGTAGATAAGGAACCTTAAGAGTGCCGCCTACCACGCACTTCAAATGTGCTGTAGTGTGTTCGTAAACAGGTTTTCCTACGAAATTATTCCACATAGTTTGTTTCACCAACGTACGAAAAAAAAATACTGCAGACAAGGTAAGAATCTTATTGTCAAGGCACAATGTTCACTAAACACTTGTTTCTGAATTGAAACACAGACCATTACTCAATTTGTGATCTAGTAATTCGTAATTTTTAAATGTTCTGTAGGGACATATTGTATTTTTCTTTAAAGTTAAGGTTTGACGAACTGAACTATTAGTTTGGACATATACCATAGCGAGTGAAAGTACCTGAGAGCCTATAGTAAAACATGGAACAAAACACGAAGATTTACACAATTTGAAACCAGAATTAGCTGTCGTAAACAAATTTACGTATACTGAACATATTCGCCGTGTTCATGTTGTTGAAACAAGGAAGATAACCAGCCAAACAAAAGAAACGCATGCAAAAACGGTGACAACGCTGGACCTGGTTTGCTGCAGTTTCATAGGCTGTTCATGTGCCTGATACCAGTTACCGAAACTTAGTATCTGCTGTCGAGTGAAGCCTGCTTCTTTCGTCTGTTGTCTATGTGTACAGACATTCCAGTGTTTGTGTTGGTGTTTAAGTCCAGCTTTCTGTCAGACGTTCTGGTGATGCGGCCTGAAGATGGCAGCAGCGACTGCCGAAACGAAATTTTACCAATGACGTTATACGATAAACTATTACGCTGCTATTTTGTTACATGACCAAATAGCACGCTGACATATTGCAGGCGAAGATAGGGAATTGTGTACTTTAGCGAAGGTGGGAAGAGCTACTTTTTTTCAACGACAAAAACATTGTTATAGGACACACCTTATAATGGGCTGCAATATGGCGCCTTTCAATTTGGTCACACAGAGATAAACCGTCAGCATTGGTTTTGCTCCCCTTGAATGATACCTAAAACACGGTACACACGATCCTTAATTCTCTACTCAATTCCTTACTTACTTTCTTACTTATTCATAAAGAAAACTTTCTGTGTTCCGTACACGCTATCATTGTTTACTAACAACTTTCGGTAAAAAAACAAAAAAATTATTTGCAATGTTGGTTGCTGTAATCCATGAAATATAACTGCAGAACTGTCGAAAACTATTTCACAAACAAGACACGCACGTGATTCCCAAATAAGTTAAACTGTCTTGTATTATTTAGGTTTTGATAACTCCGGCAGTCGTGTGATAAGTAGGAAACAATAATTTCATTTGTATTTAAATCACATTGGCAACCCTGCTTGCGTGCTTCGCGTGCGCCATTGCGCATGCGCGGGAACGTACACAATGATGAAAAATAAGGCGGGCTCTATCTGTGAAATTAAGTACAAAATTCTGTCTGGAACCAGCGTAGTTGTGGTACACTGTCGCAGTGCTCCTTGCGCAGAATTTGGTACGGAATTCTATACTGAATTACGGATGGCATGTTCCGGGCTTAGTAATTAAAATATGTGACGTGGCAACAAAAACCAAGACTGTATTGACAAACAATGCGATACCGTTCAACAGTTTTGTTGTAATCGTACTGGACGATGCCGTTGATTGAAGGGTTTCTAGGAAATCTCCCTTTTTTTTCTCTCCATCCCTTTGCTCCAGTGCTGTACCATACTCTCCTTGTCACACATCATCGCTGCTGGAATCTCTCGATATGAAGTTGTTTTTGTTTTTCGTACTGTGGCGTAACGAATACAGCACCCGTTGAAAAGCTTCAGTAAAAAAAATCCTAACTGAACGGAAATTAATTTGAAGCACATGGCAGTGTGTTGGGAGATATATTTTTTTTTTACGAAAGTAATATGCGTACACCTTATTTTTATGTCTCATTATTGAGCTCATTCGCACACAAACTGTTCCCAAAGTCTCCAACATATCTAGAACGTGTAAAATGGTTATTTAATGAAATAAATTACATCGACAATGCACACTCGGTACTAATCTTAAGCTTACATTTTCAACATCGGGAGGAATCGTTCTTTATTAAGTACAACGCAAGGAACAATGTTCCCAATGTAGTGCTCGAAAATGATTTCGGTATTTATTTTAAATTCGTGTTTTCATGCTGTGAGTGGATACAAATGAAATGTCCGAAACCACAATGTATGTATTTAAATAGGCCACGCGAACAGTATTGGTTACCTAAATATTAGCGGATTTAGGGTATAATTTACTGAGGCGGAAAATTTCTGTAAACTCCCAAATGACTCTGTAAAGTCGCCTTTCCGCGTTACGACTAAAAAACAAATATTTATCATAATAAAAAATGCAAATAAAATGCCCATAGTGTTATTTTGTACGTAAGAAATAACTTAATTATTTCAATATAATTTTCGTATTTTATAAATAAATAATCCTAAGCTAAAACCAAATGATAAATTTACTAACGTGAAATTCGTATTTCAGGGAGTGAAAACCCAGATAAATAATTTATTTAGAAAAGAGAGTTGACGCAGAAACGTAAAAATATTTAACCTAATCAAAATACCGAAACTTCTCTCAGTTTCCAACTTTCGCTGTTTTGTAACGTTGGAATGTAACCACCCTAAATTCCAAAATCCTGAAAACGTAAGAAGTTGTTTCGCACACGGCTTAAAGACTCTCGCCTTCCCCTATATCCTCCATACATCTACCTCTCTCTAGCAATATCTCCTCGCTGTCGACAATTTATCACGTTAGCCGAGATCGCTAAGCGACGCTCCTTCAAGCTTGTTAATATTATCCCCTTCCAAGATGCTGCGCGGAAAGTGTTATGTCTCTCCTGCCAAGCTCCGCTATCACCGTTATCACTCGTATCTCGAACTGTACAGTTTCGAGTAATTGGATTTTTTCATTGGAAGAAATTTATTTTAAAATAGGGCCAACAATTCAGTTTGGTTGCCTGTACTATCTTTAATACAACAATCTGTTGTTTAGAAGGAGCAAAGCACTTCCTTTAACAGAACAGAGGTTCATTGTATAGAGCAGATTGTTGAAGGAACATCCGTGATAATACAGCACAACTGGACCGTTTGTCGCACTTTCAACACGTTTAAGGGTATTTTTATCCCAGCGTGTTTTCTGTTTACATTGTAACATTTACGTTCGTACAATCTTAGTACCAATTAATTCTCCCTACTTGGTCATTCTTGTGAACGGATGGATTGTTTTACGGTTAAAAAACTGTGTCACAGTGCGTATAACAAGTAGCGCAAAACTATTCAGATTGCCACGTGCAAGAAAATCACGAAGTTAAGGGTATCGTCTAGCTGCGCGTTAGATGCTCAGAAGTGTGGGATAGTTGGGTAAAAAACGCATTTACGAGCACATAGCAACGCATTTGAAGCGCGCGGTAGGCGGTGCCCTTAAGACACGTTTGTTTACTCTCTAACTTTAACATTTCCTGCGAACAGTCACTAAAACTAAGAGAAAGACGCACGAGAGAGAAAATGAAATAGGAGATATACAGAGAGAGAAAGAGAGACAAATTGACATTAATTTTGAGAGTAGGGGAGGAAGAGAGATCAAAGCAAAGAATAACAAAAAGTCAAAACATGTAAGCTCTGGGGATGAGAGACAATAGTAGTCTTACTAATTAAGGCCTTTATCTTCAATACACTTCAAAAAGAGCAGCAATGTTGCTAACACAAAATAATCTACAACCCAAATGCAAACGTTAGTTAAAAACTCAAAATGAAATATAAATACGGATTTAAATATGTAATTAAGCAAAGGTTAAGTACAAAGTAGAGAAATTGACATGAGAGGAACGGATAGAACTGACCGAAAGCAAATTATGAGATGACGATGGGGTTCGACATGTGCATGTACGCGTGGACGTGAGCGAAGAGTGCTGGTGTATCGACCATGAAGTAGCCTACACTCAGAATTGCAGTGAAAGGTATTGTCCAGTATACGTAAAGGGTTAAACAACGTTTTGATGTCTAATGTTAGTGTCCAGTAGGCGGTTCCGTAGACACGAAGACTTACCCGAGGTCCAGTTGTGCATATTTGATGCAACATTTAATGTAAAATAAGTATAGCAGGTGCAATAATTTTGACGATATAAATAGGTGACAGCTAGATGTAAACACAGGTCTCAAATTACAGTGGTCATCAATTCTTCGTTCACTCATTACCTTAACAGAAAGTGTTTTGGTGGAAATACTTTACTGTACAAGTAGGAATATTATCCTGGCAAAATGTACAGAAACTATTTGTGCTTCAAGGCGTGTGGTACCTACAGTTTGTTTCGTAAAACTTTAGTAAAATTTGGTAGTGTTAAGGTTTCCTTTGTAATTGTTGTAGAAATATTCATGCTAATACCAGTTGTAAATATTTGATTCTGAAATGAACTTAAGTTGTCCATTTTATTAAGGTACTCGTGCCCGAAAATACTTCCCGATACCTGTAAATGATGATACCAATGAACTGGGGTAGGAGGTAAGTTGGTAGGAAATGGGACGTCAGGTTTTAACACCGATGCATGTGTATGAGGTGTTTTATAAATGGTAATAACATCCGCTGATTTAAACGGTCTCAACTGCTGTGCAGTGCTGCAACATGTTGTCGCACATAATCAGAGATAGCAGGTGTGGCGTATGTTGACAATTTTTTTCAAAGTCATTCACTATCATTGCAAGTATTGTTGGAACAAATGAAGAACGTGTACCTGGTTCACTTTAGCATCATGCTCTCTAATTAGTTCAGTTCTTTTTAAAGGAACCTGATGAGCGGAGCAAGTGACAATGTATGCAGTACCGTCGCATATTCACTGCAGAGGGCTGTATAGGGGACACCACCCCTCCCTCTATACCTTTACCTCTCTTACTCTGGGACAGCCGGAGCCCTTGGCGTTGTCCAGACTAATTGTACATGTAGCGTACCATTGTTACGTTCAAGGTAGGTACATGTAGCGTACCATTGTTACGTTCAAGGTAGACAAGCCGGTTGTCATGTAGGAACGATTGTACGTGTTCCAAACTATTCTGCGCGATAACCTTAAGGACGCAGTACAGCCACGCTACCATGTTTATATATTTTTTTCGCGATATTACACTTTTTTAAAGCCTAATTAAGATCAACGATTTATCTGGCAGTTTTGTTTAAAACGGTTTTCTCCATGTTCGCTGATTTTTTTTTTCAGGACAATAAATACTACTGAGTGAGAGATTTTGGTCAGCGCTTAACATCGAGGTCTTAAAGTGCTGTTGGGAGGTGACATGATGTGAGTATAGAGTATCGCCGGAATGGAAGGGCGGGGGAAACTGGATATCCCCGAGAAAACCCGCTGCCCAGCGGCATCGTATGGTACGATTCCCACATAACGAAAATCCGGGGACCGACCTCGCTGGAAATCGAACCCGGATCGCCTTGGTGGGAGGTGACTGGTCGGACCACTCGGCCACCGCGGCCAAGTAAATACTAATGCATTAGCTAATTATGCAATTAGCGAAATTCTGGTAAAATGACTTGTTAGTAGTAACCGTATAATTTCTAGTCTTAAAAAATAACTATCTCTGCAAAAACCATTTTAAAGAAAACTGCCAAAAAGATTAATGATATATTATACACTCGTTTAACCTTAATAATTATCGCACGGCCTTAACTCGAAACTGCGGATATGAAGAAACTTTGCTAAGCTCCAATGGGCTGTATATAAACATTGAATGTTTTGTATCGAAATTTCTAATTTTTATTTGAAGCACTGTTTCTCTTTTAAACACGCCCTGTTAGAAGTGTACTGGTTTAACACGGAACATTGTGATTTGTTCCAGAAAATGTTCACTTGTGTCACAAATTGCATCATTCGATAAAGTAGTCTAAATATACTAAACTTTTCTGGCGGCTACGCGAACTTACCAATATTTTCATGATTTTACAGTATCTCAACGATAGTGTTCCGGCAAACGATTTTCATATGCGTGTATGTACATATTTTGAAGAACGTAATAAAGCTTACCTAAACGTATCTTCTTGAACATTGAACGTTAATATTTAGTTAACTAACCGTGACCATTAGCCGAGTCTCTAAGTGATGCACATTCGCAGATTAGCCAATCTGGAGTGTTATCAACACTGGGAACAATTTTTGGGGTAAACTTCCTTTACGTGTAAGGAAATAAATTAACACATACACAGCTAGCAAACTGACTGCACGCATATGCAGTAAATTGACCTGACAAATTCATTAATCGATTGAAAATAAGAAAAAAACGGACGCATTTGAAAATAATTTTTTAATATTAATCCGATTTGGATCTCCGTATCCGGCCATCATAAGTTATGCTTTTCAATGTTTCTCACTCAGGGCAAATTCTGGGAGTGTTCCCAAACATAGGCCTGGTCAGTTTCACAGAATTCGTGCTTTCGCCATAACATCCTTGGGGAATGTTCATGCCAAAATAACTGGGATATACGCATGATACTCTTGTGTCCAATGAGGGAATGGAATGCCGTGACCGCAAGCAGAGAATACCTTCCGGGAACTGGCTCGTCAGATTTTCCAGTTACTCTTCTTTCTCTATCCATATATTCGACGGAACTCCCTTTTCACTGCCCGCGAGCAGCGAGATTAAATTTACTTCCCACCCACACCCTCCCATCACTAAGCTTTGGACCACCAGATGAAATGAGTCCGCCGGGCTTTGCTACATTTGAGAGCGTCCCGCATAAAAAATTCAAAGCGACGAGCGCGTTCCTAACCTTTGCCTTTTCTGAAGATGTACCCAGGTTAGTCGAGATCTCTAATTTCTTGTCTCAGAATTTCCAGTTACGGAACCCAACGAGGGCCGCGGATAGATATTATAATTGAAGGTTATAGACGTATTCAGGGAGTGGGAAGGTGCATGGTTTCCAGACCCCCTCCATATTACCTTACGGAAACTGCATAAACAGCACCACTTTGCACCTGAAATTAAAATTTTCCCTGGAAGAGAAACTATCCACACACCTCTAAGGGTAGGGGGAGGGAGGGACTGGTGTTACTTTATAACATATAAAATCCCTATATTCGGGATTCCCTCTCCCAATCAAAAATTACGTACATGACCTTGTATACAAAATCGAACCTCGTTCTTAGTAGCCTAATGATAATTAAATATTTGACATATTAAAGTAAGAATGTATGAAATAATGGAAATTGAGATTTTTTATGAGATCTTTACAACGATCACTCCAGAACTCGAGAATTATGTGAGGTAAGGATGGAACAGGGGTGGAATGTCAGGACAGAAGAAACAGTAGAGAGGGATTTACACAATAAAAAACTTGAGGATTAAGAATTAAGCAGAATAATATAGAAATTATTTTTCACATTGTTTCAAATCGAAGCAAATACTGTCAATTGTAGAAGTTATCAATTCATTGGTAATCTTTCCAAGAAATGTTTTAAGACATAAATTAGTGTGTGTTTAGTTAACCAGTGTACCTTTATTGTATTGTTTAATTTTAAAGGTTAAAATTTTATATAACTCTGAACTTCCTCTATGACTACGTTAGTGTGTAAAGGAATACTATTGTTAACCAACACTGCCAGAGAACGGATGTAAATTTTTGGTGATAACGGTGTGCAAGAAGTGAAACGTAAAGAAGCCTGGAATGTTAATAATCACCACCACATGAGGCTCTTCTATGAGAACGTCTGTAATGGTATTTTATCATTTGCTAAGGGAATTGAAGCCATTTTGTTCAGAATCTAGAATTACATTAAAAATTACTTGGCCTCCAAAATTTAACAGTAAATATTTCTCTGAAATTACATTAAAAATACTTGGCCTCCAAAATTTTACATTTAATACATTGAAACTATGGTCACACATGGACCAACCTCAATTTAAAACAGTAACACAATTATAGCTAGTACTTAACTTAACAATGGCACCAACAGCATTTCCGCCCAGGAAAACGATTCTGAAAACCTGCTCCTCTCTCTTCATTAAGTCCATAGCCTCCGAGTCCGAGAGTCTCTTAACCAGAGCCTCCCGTCGTCAACACCAGGTAACGTACATTTTACCATCCGCGCACAGCAAAACGTTCAGATATATACGATAGTTTTCCTTGAAATAGACGAAGGAGCGTCTCAATATTATTATTGTAATTTCAGATGTGCTTTATCAGTTTCTATCGTGGTGTAACTAACCCACTTTCATACTTGAGAGTTATGAGTTAGTGTAGGCACCTTTTAGTAAAAAAAATTACCGTCAGCATTCTGGAATGTTGAGCACTCCCTATTCCTTGACTCTGATGATCTTGGGTTAAACACGCATGCTACTAAATAAATAATTATTTGTCTGTATACATACAATGTTTAAATCCTATCATTTACATTTTTACATCTAATAAATCACGATCGTGGTAGTTAACTGTAAGAGTAGCATTTTCTGGTGCTCTGTGGCGCCCATTGATATCAAGGAAAGCAAGCATTAGAAACCACGTTTTCCTAATTGAGGTAAAGATATAACCGATTACTGGCATAGCTTTAGATACTTAATGTGCAGAGAGTTTTGTTTCAAACGCGTAGTAGACGAGGAATATTGAACTGTTACTGATTTTTGCTTAAGTTCCGCATTGGGAATCTTAACGGCGCGGTTCACCTCAGTTTACAACGTCTTTTTTTATTTTTATATTTGTAGAAAATATTTATTTTCTCATTTTAAACATAAATTGTGACTAATTCTCCCTCTCAGGAAATGTTTATATCTCTCATAGTTTTTGCGTAATGAGTCGTAAATGTCAAAATTAGCACTTTACGGTTTTATGTACGCCACTTAAACCAACCGACATACCAAACCGAAAAAAATCGCAGTGTATAACAATGTTGTAGGCTATGATTTGATCTATATAAAATAAAAAATAAACAAAATTTTGTATGCTTAAACAATTTTTAAAATTTTTTAATTTTCATTTTAAAATTCAGAATATTTTATTAAATGCAAAATTATTTTAATTTTTATTTTTATATATGTCATTTCATAGCCTACAACATTGTTATACACTGTGAATTTTTTCGGTTTGGTATTACAGTTGGTTTTAGTGGCGTACACAAAATCGCAAAGTGCCAATTTTGACGTTTACGACTCATTACGCGAATAATATGAGAGATACAACAATTTTCTAAGAGGAAGATTTAGTCACATGTTATGTTAAAAATAATAAGAAAGATATCTGGTACAAATATAAAAATAAAAAAAGACGTTGAAAACTGAGGTGAACGCCCTTAAGTTTATGAAGTCATCGAAAAGGTAAGTATTCCCATATTACCATCCGTAATTTATCCGATAACCACCTTTTTTCTTTAACGCAGCCTATAAAATACACACAAATCGGTATTTTAAAGGAAATTAAATGACATTTCCTGTGTAATTGAAGATTTAGTTGAAAATATTACCGGACAATTGTTCACATGTCTTGCAATTATAATTCACTCATTATTTTACTAAACGATTTTAATCATAGCGTTCGGTATAGTTAATACAACCAAACATACGATATTTTAAATCCGTTCCTATTGGCTGTAGTAGGGCAGGAACATCACTACTTTACTGCATACGTATTTAGTCTTCTTACTGTTTTAAGTTTTAAACTGTGCAAACCGCTGAATAACCAAGAAGTTTCACAATGCACGAATTTGTTCTGATAAAGTTCTGGCTAGCCACTTTTTCTGCCTCGATGTAGGTCTACCGGGATAAAGTCAACCGGCTCGGCTGTTATCGTACGACTATGTCAAAACTAAAATATCTAGAATATGCATTGGTATAAAAAGTATGCTAAATGGTAATATTAATGTGAACCAGACAGTAACCTCGGTAACAGCGAGACACAATGCGGAAACGAAGCCCTGTGCTATTAATTTTATTAACATTGAGCTGAGATGATAGTGTGTGATTGAACGGCAAGGTGCGTGGTTCGTAACGTATTTATTGTTATTTTGAGTTGGAAAGCGGTCATTCACACTCTAAAAACATAAAATAAAATAAATAAAATTTACAAAGATTTTCTTTGTACTTTTACACATCCTTGTAAACGTACGAAGATTTTCTTTGTGAAATCAGTAGTTTATAAAGTTACAAAGGTAAACTTTGTAATATTACCTATATACCGACAGTTCCTGCACTATAATAATTTTTTTTGTAAAATATGACAAGGCACTTCTTTGTAGTTGTACAAACTTTTGTAAATGTTGAACAATTTTTCTTTTAAAATTATTAGTTTATAGTGTTAACAGGATTTTGTTTGAAAAAAAAAGTTAAATGAAATTTGTAATCTACCAAAATAATAGGTTTGCCGGAAATTACTTATGCAAAGATCACAACAACTTCTGTAATTCAATTTTCTGTAATAAAGTGAATGTTTATATTAATTGCGTGCTTTAAAAGAAAGAATTATTACTGAACTGTACTTTTAATGTATACAAATAAATAAAGACAAAGCACTACAGAAGTCACAGTGGTCTAGGGGTAAGATGCATAAAATCTAAGCCCTGGAAGAGTGGTTCGAAAATTAGCACCTCCAATTTTTTTAAAATTCAAAACAATTTCATGTAAACGTCCTTTATTCAAAAGTTATTTGATAAATGGGTTCAGTGCTATTTATGAACTACAACGATAATTTAAATTTACTTTTTTTCCTTATTAAGTACGACTACAAGGCTATTCTTTGTAATTTTACAAACGTATATTTTGTATTTTATTACGAGGACAACCATTGTAGTTTTACAATTAATTCCTTTGGCAACTGGGTTTCCAAAGGTTTTCTTTGTTAAAGTACAAACTTTTTTTTACAGTGTTCCGTGAACTTTTTTAGCTGTTAGTTTATGTAATATACGCTACATACCATATATAGAAATTTCTTTTAAAAATTAGTTTAATTTAAATTATTAGGGAAATGCAATATCTGTAAGGAAAAGTCCTTGCCCAGCACATATTTGCGACGTGACATGCCACGCGTGTTTTGTTTTACGTGATACTGTTTTATTTATTACTAATATGTTTACTACAAATATAAAACACACGTCTATATATGTTTCTATGTTTATGAAACTACAGCACGCAGATTATAAATATGCTTTCGAGCACCTATTAAAATGAATGAAAACTGCTTTTGCAGTCTCTAGGAAAAAAAATTGTATAACAACAATACAGAAGCTTTGACTTCTCTTTACGCCTTACTTCCCACAAATATAATTGTGTCCCATAAAATACAATAACGAAATATTTCCCGCCAATGATTTGAGCATAATGGCGGTAATGTCCTTGACGCACTCACCCGTATGACTTACTTTTATTACTTTCTTCCAGCAGATAAAAAGCGCGTCTCGAGGACTTACTTTTAACGTGTACAAATAAATTAGCGACACAATGGGTATTTATCTGTCTATTTTAGTTTCCCGCATGGACAACACAGATATAGAACGAAACCATAATTATAATTTAAAGTTGCTATGGATTCGTCCTCTTTGAATGTATATATGAGCGAGAATCGTTCTCTAGTATGCATTACGTATACGTTGGCCTATTGGCTTTCTTTGGCAGTAATCTTGTTTTATCGTCTGCCTGACTTAGTACTTTTGAGGCGTCAGCATAGCTGCGTGTTAATTTTTTACTTCTTGCAAGTTTTTTTAAAATATGGCGTGACATTTCTTTACACATCGTGATCCCAATATTTGTATTTACAAGAGAAATTTTTATATGTTTGTTCGGGTTAAATCTTGCAACTGAATTGTAAAGCAGTTTTCCTCTACTGATTGAGTTGAAATTTTGGATACACGTTTCGTTTGGATGACAATTTATGGTTAGCTAAGTGACGTCATTCTAAATTCAATATGGCGGACCACCCAAGATGGCGGACTAGTTATTTTTATGCACTCTCATGATATGAATATCAAATCAAAGGGTTTGCTGAGAAGTATGCAAATAAAATGACGCCCGCATTCTGCTATTTGAGAAGATGTTGTACTACTGCCGGCTAAACGGTAAGACTTAGTGGGATCGTTTTTTAACTAATATAGACCTACACTTTGGTCAAATTCTAGCGGTGGTGAAAAGAATCCCAAAAACAAATCAGGAACTGTGTTTCGTTAACCACAAGTAAGCTTCAAGCTGAAATAAGTGGCGCATACCTCTAAACACCATAGTCAAGGCGAGGTCGTGCCGAGGACTGAGTGGCATAAGGGTGCATCAGACATGATATGAAATTACCACCTCAGAGCACCGGGGCGAACCCTGTTGTATATTACATACTACCCTTATAAACGAAGCTCTGGGAGGGTCGACAGATTTTTCTTCGTTACTCGTGGGAACCACATGGAAAGACAGCTAATGAATAAAAAAATTACTTAATTAAAATTTTTTAAAAACTATTTTTATTTAACTCTCTAAAAAGAAGAAAATAAACGTCAAATTAAATCAAATATAACATTTATTACATCACACAATTTATATGATAAATCTTCTTGCGAGATTTACCTGTGCATATAAACAAGAATGCAATATGTATTTAGATCTTGACATAAGTATTTCTAAGAAAAATCTATTTTTTATAAAATAAAAAAATGTGGGAATCGTGACGGATGATGCCAATGGTCGGTGGGTTTTCTCGGGGATATCTTGTTTCCTCCGTCCATTCATTCAGGCGCTGCTCCATACTCACATCATGACACCACTCAGCAGCGCTAAAGATGTAGATGTTAAGTGCTTACCAAAACCACTTCAAACAGTTCATTCAAGTGTGTATAGGAATTAAAGTGCACAGAAAGTTACACTAACCCATGGAACCAACATAACACCAGGCGGTAAAACAACGATGGACTCGCATTCGAGAGGACACTCATTTGATTCCTTGCTTCGATCATCCTGGTTTCATTCCACGGTTACAAGAAGGTTCTCCAGTAGAACACATCGGTGGTTCCGTAACAAATACCATGGGCGATTCCTGTCACAGTTTCGTTCC
Source organism: Medauroidea extradentata (assembly GCA_003012365.1). NCBI lineage: Eukaryota > Metazoa > Arthropoda > Insecta > Phasmatodea > Phasmatidae > Medauroidea > Medauroidea extradentata. The sequence goes on from PNEQ01070494.1 coordinate 31,350, forward strand.
TGTAACTGTCAAAGTTGCGTGTCTCTAAGTATCTCGCTGTTGACGAAACGTTAAACCCATTTAAGCAGGCGGTTAAAGTGTCTAACGTTATTGGGTAATTGGCAGATTTTAAACGCCAAATTACATCTTTTTATTTGATGATAGCGGCAGAATTTTAATTGCGGAATGAGTAGGCCGGCTTGAAAAATCCGCGCACTAGACCCGTTTTGTTGCATAAAGCTTTAAATTCCGTTAAATTTACTTCCAACGTATGTAAAGTATGGCTACCATCGGCCACTTGCAAATAAAATTCTATTTTTTTTATTTAGAGGGTAAGATAATATACAAATGTTTCAGCATCAATTTTGATTTTAATTTGATGGTTTCTACACCGAACGACCCTTTAACAACAAAGAGGTGATTTTTAAAAATATACTTAATATAAGAAAATTACTATAATGAGTGAAATATGGTATTAAACGAGACTGTAAATTGGCTGTAAGAGAAAAGTGTTTAGGTATTACCCTGAATGGAATTTCATTTGCCTACTGTTGTTTATAATTGTTGTTTATAATGGTTTGGAGTGTGCGATGGTGGTGAAGGGGTTTCAAGGCCGTGAAATAGAAAATTGCGGAAAGTTTTGGAGCCTTTTGTTTAAACGGTTGTTGCAGCACTATGTAAATGAGTGGAGGGTGTTCGATGGCCTACCAATCAGAAACGAACTCGTGCAACACGAAGCTGTTAAAATCTGAATGACGAAAATTAAGTTAATTGCGCTGCTGTCATAAACTGCGGCTGTGGAATTATCCGCAAATCGATGGCAACTGCTAGTTAACGAGAGGAAAGCTGAACTGGTATAATTGGATGCGACACTATAAATAATTGAATCAATCACAGCCGGAAAGCACTGTGCTTCGTGACGCACACGAATTAGCTCGGATTGTTCGCATTTGAACACTTTTGGAGACAACGTTTGAAAAAAAAAAATCTTTTCTTGCAACTGCATAAGGCCGAAAGAGAATTTTCTTTAAAACCTAGGATTTTGTTTTTACATTAATCGTATATAAAATACCCAAATCAATAATGGAGTATGTCGTAACGTATTTGAAACTGAAATTGTTCTGTTGTGATTTTTGCTATCGTAACTGGAGATAAACATGTAAATTATTTACTTAAGGGCGCCGCATATCAACGCTCTATAGGTTCAGAAGTGATGAAGCTATAAGGACAACCTTGAAGCAGTGCAAGTTTATTTCAGAGTTTCACATATATCCGGTTAGTACATTTCGTTGTACGGAAGCCTGAAAAGACAGTTTTTAGCTATGTTGAAAGGTTTGGAAGTGGTGAGCATGCTGTCATAACAATGGCATGACGCTCTTTTCATACACTAGCACAATGGGCACAGGTGGGAAAATTTCGTAAACACCGTGTTTACGAACACGCTGCAACGTGTTTGAAGCGCGTGGTAAGATGTGCACTTAAAGGCGCTGTTCACCTCAGTTTTCAACGTGTTTATTTATTTTTATATTTGTACCAGATATTTCTTTTCTTATTTTAATTATAAATTGTGACTAAATCTTCCTCGTAGGAAATTTTTGTATCTCTCATAGTTTTTGCGTAATGAGTCGTAAACGTCAAAATTTTCACTTTACGGTTTTATGTACGCCACTAAAACAAACTGACATAACAAAGCAAAAAAAAAAATTCACAGTGTATAACAATGTTGTAGGCTATGATATGACATAGGAAAATAAACATAATTGTGTATTTTAAAAAAAATTGTATATGTATTTAAATTTTCATTTTAAAACTCAGCATTTTTTATTGAATACAAAAATATTTATGTATTTATACATGTCTAATCATTGTCTACAACATTGTTATATACTGTGAATTTTTTCTGTTTGTTATGTCGGTTTGTTTTAGTGGTGTACATAAAACCGTAAAGTGCAAAATTTCTCGTTTATGACTCGTTACGCAAGAACTATGAGAGATACAAAAATTTCCTAAGAGTAAGATTCAGTCATAATTTATGTTAAAAATATGAAAATAAATATATAATAGAAATATATAAATAAATAAAAACGTCGAGAACTGTGGTGAACCGCGCCCTTAAGTCTCGCGTCATTAAAAATGAGTGACATCGTTTCACTGAAGTTTACAAAACTCTCGTCAGTACTACTGCAAGTGATTATGGGCCCCGAGTTTCAATATTTAACGATGCAAATAATTACGTTTAAAAGGAGACACATAAAAGTAAATACATATCAGGAAGTACTGACTTGAATTGTTATTTTACTGCAAGTGAAAATATTTACGGAGGGAAAACAGTTTTGTTTCAAAACGAGTTACCCACGTTTAAGACAACGGAAACGGAATTTTTTTTTGTTATGCACTGTATTATATGATGAGGGCGCAGCAGGACACGAACGAACGTTATTAATGATACATGAATTTTGGAATTTTTGGAAGTAAATACAGAATAATAATAGAAAAATATTATAGTATTGACCAACTTCGTAAACAAGTTTCGTAGGAAGCTGTGCATTCAAAACAAACTATTTGGCGGGTAGCCAAGCTTTTTTTTTTGCGTGGAACTTTTTACATTGCATTATTTGCCTTTTAAACTACACAGTTTTCAGCAGTAGATCCCAACGAACAAAAAAAAAAAAAAACTCGTTGTCCTAATAGTGTGACATTGTGTCGTTGATGCTGAAAACATAAAGACGTACAACCAGGATTTGAACCTGGTTCGTGAAGCTGTTTTCTCTTCTCGCTATCCGCCCATCTACCACTTCACGTAACTTCTTCTGCACCACTTTTATATTCATAACCAGTTCAACCTTGCTCGTGACATCCTTTATGTTATTAGTAAAAAATAATGGCCACAGACGAGGTCTTGAGAGCCGATGAGGGTGAAATGAGGTGAAGGGACAACACTACATACATGTGCAAGTCAGGATTCAAACCCAGGACCTTTCGCACCGTAGACCAGCGACTAACCGACTAAGGTAACGGAGGCCGGCTGTTCGTCGGGGGAAACGTCTGAAAATAAACACTTGGTGTGCTGTCGTAGATGTTTTAAGTTGTCGTTATCAAACGTAAATGTGAAAAGGCGAATTCTTCAAATTTTGTTTACAATATATTAGTGGGATATCTGCGTTAAGGCTGTTTTGTATGTGTGTCGGAAAAAGTAGATAAAATATTTAATTGTATATATGCGTGATATTCGAAAGAAAAACACTCGTATAATTTCACCACTTCTGATTATTTTTTTGAGAATTATACTACCTGAAAATGCCATCAAGTGCCACCTTGCCGAATTCCACCCGTCCACTACTTCAGCCGACGTGCCACTCCAAGTTAAGTCAGCGGTATGTCCAGTTTCTACAACCCTCGCCTCTCACCAAGGTGATCCAGTTTCGAATCCCTGTGGGATCGACTTCAAATTTCGTGTGTGGGAATCGTGCCGGGTGAAGTCGTTGGTTGGCAGTCCCCTCACAGTTCATTCCGGCACTGCTCCGTACTCAACTCATGTCGTCCCTCACCAGCAATAAGAGACCAATATTTTAAGCGCCGTCCAAAATTTCTTCACTCGCTTCGAGTTCGTCGTTCACTAGACCCCGTTTCATCACAGTTATTTCTCTTCTCCCCACTGTTTACGTACAGTCAAAACTCATTAATACTGGATTTACAGGAACTAAACAATCACAGAGCTAAGCACGTGCCACACGAGAAGTAAGTAAGCTGATAGAAAATTGGTATATATAGTGAAGAACAAATTGATGGCTCAGAAGTAAAACCAATATTTACACTCTAAATCCGAGTTAAGAAATTGTTTCAACTTTACCAAACAGTACTATCAGAGTAATAAAATATGAAGCAATATACGTTTTTATTGATGTCATGAGAAATCAGTATATAACTGTTCATGAAGCTAGAAAGAAAGTTTATTGGCGTTACTTCCAAGTAAAAAAAGGCGGAAATATATTTTCACTCTTCAGCAAAGCATCTGAGTAAGTCAAAATTAACCTCTAAGGTCTCGCAACCATTTAAATATTTCGAAACAGTAAAATAAAAGGTCAAAGTAAAAGAAAAGTTATATTTGGAATAAATATAGAAATTTGCGCGTAACGATTCACAGTAGCAGTTAGCTTCAATTAAGATTGTACGTTTTAAATGACGCGATGTCGAAGATTTAATATTTCATATTTAGCATAATTTGTTCCTAATTAAAAGCTAAATTTTAAACTACCAATCATGTCGTCTCAGTACACTTAATAGGTTTACTTTACCAATAAGTTACAACTAAACGAGCCAAAAATGACTACGCATTATAACTAAAAATCGTAATGCTACACGGCAAGCCGTCAAAATTACCGCGAACTATTTACTTCCACGTTTACGAGAACTTTTTGAATGACACCAAAACATACAGGGGCCAAATAAATAAATATACCCATACAACATTCCGTGAAAAAATATTTTTATATAAAATCCCTAGCTAACAACGTGGTGGAGAAGCAATTTATTATATATATTTTTTAAATTATTTCTGGGAATGTTTGAACACGGTCCTTTTAGAATAAATTGAGTCCCTCACTTTGACGTGAAATAACAGTTTATCGATTCCAGCTAACAAAAATTTCATTATAATTGCTCTTTGAAACGAAGAAAGATGAAATTCAGCTAAGGACATTGAACTCGACTTCGTACGGTTTACTAAAATGCAGAGGATGTCAATAATGAAAGTGCCGTTCGTGGAACGGACCATCGGAATGGAAATATGATTCCACTTTACTTTTTTGACGTACATTGAAAAGGAATCCTCGATTTACAGCAGTTCTTTTGTTGATTTCAACGAATTCTTAGACATAAAATTCTCATAACTTGTTATACAATATAAGAAATATATCTAAATGCAAGTAAAACATTTTATATAGCGTGTGACTAAAATAAAAAATATGCTTTTTAAAAATATATTATTCAAATGAAACAATTTAATGAAATTCGCAATTTTTTAATACGGACTATGAAGGATGAATATAATTATCGTATGTAAATACTTGTAAGATTAAAAACGGAAAACGTGGAGTGCGTACAATAAACAATGTATGCATGAATTGTTAACGTAACTAAAAATTTTTATTACGCTGCAAATTATATGACCTGCTGTGTGAGATTTAACAACAACCACCTCTCTCTACTCCTTACTACCTAGCATGTGCCACATGATTTTATTTGATATCTTTCAAGTATTTTCATACAAGAAGTTATTTTTATATACTTTTAAGTTCGTTTTAAAAACATACTATGTTACAACAAAAAATATTTTCCCTTTGTTTTGGCTTTGTATTCTTTGTGTGTGTGTGTGTGTGTGTGTTTGTGTGTGAGTGGGTGTAAAATTTTGCGATGGATTTAAAAAAACAAAATGTTTACCGAACAGACAAACTGAGAGACAGAATCCAGTTCTGAGATATGTTTATGAAGTCTCGACCGCATCGGGAAGTTAGATTTATACGGTACGCTAATAATTTTTGTGACATTTTCGCTAATTAAATATTTTACTACCTTCTCATATTGTCACGGTGGAAGTCACCGACGAAAGTCATGCCCGGCGACTCCCACCATAAATGTGTCTCGAGGCTGGGCGTAGTAAAATAAATAATGTAAAAAGAATAGAAAGTGTTAAATAGTTAAACATAGGTAGAGTATCGTGTTGATAGTTATGTTATATCTTGTTTGTAGCTAAAGTGTTGAATGTAAAATGGGGGATGAAAGTATATCTGAATTATTAAGCTACGCAAGACTACGAGGTGGAAAGAAAATAAACATCACTAGTAGATAAAACAAGCATTTGACTGAAACATAACTATAAGCAATAAAGATGAATAAACTCTGTAATAATTAAAACATCACTGGTGGAGGGGGGGGGGGTATACATACGGTACGTAGCTCCTTAAGTAAAATAAAAACAAGCAAGCACTTTAAAGATAGAATTTCCACCTTGTAGCCTAGCTACAATCATAACGTATTAATGTATGGTAGAGCACAACAAACTAACTGAAACAAAATAACAACTCCGCTTGGCAAACTATCTATTGCGAGGGGTACAGAAGATCGAAACATAGACTAACGTCCCAATACGGGTCGCGTCTCCTATCTTGCATCGTGCATGTGCTTATCATCCATAGTCATCTTTTAATATTTAAAATAAATGTTTACATCAAGATACACGTTCTGCAATTAGGGGCTATCAATTAATGTTAAAAGGGACTTCAGTTCGAATACTTGAAATAAAAGAGTGAATTTAAATAATTGGAGTTTATTACAAAAGATTAAAATAAAATGTTATACAAAAATAAATATTACATTAATGAAAATAAAATTGTACAATTTGGAAAAAAATTAGTTATTTAAATGTGATGAACTGTGACCAGATATTACATTAAGAAATTATTCTAAACAGTAAAGTGTTTTCTGTCATTACAAAACAATCCCGAGGTTATGACATTACCTTTGAAAACATTTAATAAAAGGCAATTGCACTGGCCAACAACAAATAACCGCGTCAACGTATCCACGACTATTATAATAAAAACCGAACATGAAAGCTAAAGAGGAAATAATAATTTAATAATAAAATAAAAACATGAATGAATACTTATCATTTTGATGTTCCTGTCGAGCGAAGTCTCATCCATCTCAGGGCTACGAAGTCTTCTTATTCCATAGTAAAATAAACGACTAACCAAAACTAAAATTAATAGTAATAATAAAACAACTAACTAACTAAACTGAAACTCCTGCCGTCTGGCACTTAGGCCGTCGTCTCGCCCATCGGGGCATCGCCATGATCGCCTAAGAGAAAAAGGTCTCAAAAGGTCTAAAGAGAGAGAACTTAAAAAAGAGCTAAGCGAG
>PNEQ01070494.1:38349-62765 GCA_003012365.1 Medauroidea extradentata
GGCGCAACATCTACCCTCTCTGTCCCACAGGGCATTCACTCGTCAGCGACGTTTGACGTCACGGGCGGGGGGACTGTCCGAGAGCGGAACGACAGAAATGTGCTGTTGTGCACTTCTAGCCCGTGCGCCGGCCCTACCAACAGCTGGTAATGTGGGACAGGGGAGCGGGGGAGTGTTGACAGAGGCGTCCAGTGCCCCCGGAAGGCCGCCGCACGCCGAAGGTACCAGAAGGACCCACAGCACACGACCGCCCCGCGACACCGAAACATCCATCACCATACCCCCCACCTACCTACAACGTAACACAAGGCCATCGGCCTACACACGCTACCGGGACACTGTCCGCAATGGAATTCACTAGCACTGCAGTGGCAACAAACTCTGCAGGCTACCAGGAACAGTGAACTAAAAAAACTCTACCTGAGAGACTGTGTGAGAACACTCTAGATTTCCACAATTCTAAATTCAAAGCAAAGACTTCCCAAGAACTGAATACTCTTAAAAATTACAAACCAAAATAACTTTATCACCTATTTCGAGTATGTATGAGAAGAAAAAAACCAAAAAAAAAACAAAAGCCCGAAAATTAGCGTCGTGACAATATATATTAATTTTTGTCAAATAGTTCTGAGCTATATTTTAGGTCAAAAGTCTGTAACACATCGATAAGTTAGTTTAAAATCGATTGCATACTTTGTACCGAATATACAGACATATAAGAAAATAAAGTGTATCGATTTTATTGTGTATTTTGAAAGCATGTAAAAAGGATAAATGAATATGCATTATTGCGGCTTAAACGGAGACAGGAGTCCGACTCACTATTAAGAAGTTACATGTAAGATGCAAAATATGTAAGTTTTAATATCATGTCAAATGCTATGGTTTTAATAGAGCGAAGAACTGCCCTGAAAGATGCATTAGAGCCAAAAACCACAAATTATGTTTTTGCAAAATAATGTTAATTCTGTAGGGTGCTTATGAATTAATTTTTTAAATCTTTCATAGCTTTCCTATAACGGCATGTCAAGGTAAACGTTTGCATGTTCTAAGATAATATAAAACTATGTCAACCAACTCACTTAAATGAAATTTTTGGCATTTCCCCGAAACTTGATAATTTGACTTGCCGGATGATGTACTCTCAAGTATAGATTGTGGCCTAGTTTTGATAGGACTACCTTAGTAGTGTAAAGCAATGGTAGTCCTGTAAAACCTGACTGGAAACAAATATCGTACGATATTTACTAGAAGTTACTTTCAAAATTTTAATGAAATTTAAAAGGTACCCTAAAATCGCGTACAAATATGATACAATTTTGTGTAAATATTTAGTATGAATTTTTTTTCCGTTATAAACAACTTAATGGAACCATTGCGCCATTGGACTAATTGAAAAATTTGAACATTAGCTATTGCGAGCAAATGTGCAACAGAAAAAGATCTTGTTTTTTTGTGACAGGTTATTTGCGAGCTCATGTACAAGTTCCTTAATTAGTAACTCGTCTTCATTGCAAGAAATCTTAAATAATTCCAACATATGTTTGGAATGCTTTCGGAAAACATGGAAAATTAAAACACGAATGGCCAGTTCGGGTTTCAAACCCACTCCCTGTAACGTGAGTTGAACATGCTACTGTTGTGCTATCCAGTTTGACTTGCGTAAACGGTTATTACCGGTTCAAAAAATCTTCTCACAAACACTGTTATTTATGAATTTAATATTGTATGTAAACTCCAAAATTAAAAACTGAGTATATTATTTGTGATGTAATTTTACATGACTGTGATTTACACTTACGCGACGAATGAAGAACATTTATGTATAGGCCTACTAAGGGCCCTACATTACCAACTCCGAATAAAACAGTTGAACTATCACCCGAATAAGCTATCTAGTGTATGACCCCTTTGTATTAAAACGTCGAAATAGTTACTGGATAGCTGATCGTTATTCAGTAGTACTTGGTGAGGTTTTTCTTACGCTGATTTTACTTGAGTACATGCTATTTAATAAAAATTAGCTTCGTGGAGTTGGAGATATTAACCAGAAAGAGAAGATGAGGACATCACCGATATTCCATATATCTACTGTTTTGCATGTCGAATTGAACGATTTAGCGGATATTTATGTAGTAGAAAAGACTGTGGTAGTTTATTGTATTAGTTTAATACAAAATTAAAACATGTTAAATTAATACACAACTTACGTGACGTAGTTAAAAATCACCAAAATAACTCAAATTTAAACTAAAACGCCAGTAAAAATGAAACTATACTATTTAGAATACATATTAAATAATTACGTTGCATTTTAAAACTGTTCAGTTTTTTTATCTAATTATATATATATAGACTATATTATGTATATTAAATTATATTAATAAATTAAGTTACACGTTACACCTGTTCAGTTTCTTTTGTACGTCGAGAATTATAAATCAATATTGTGGACGCATTTTTAAAAATTATGTTACATAACAAATTTGAATAATTGTGTGACTTTGCTGGAAATAATTTATTTTAATCTGAGGGAACTGATTTGAATTGCTCCTCTTACAGTTCAAGAATGGGAAATGGTAAAGAATTCTTAAACATAATGAACAAGCAAACTAATGATCTTTAATTACTGAGTATGTTAACACGCATTTTATGAAATATTTTGCTCTACTAAAGTTTCGGCGTAGTTATTTACTAAACGTTACTTTACGATACTTATACTTATCACAAATACGTGGTGTATTGTTTATGTGTGAAATATATTGATTATATTGATGTGAAATTTGTTATATTCAACAATTTTCATTTATAGTTGATTAGTAGTTAAATACTTAGTTGATTTTAAAATAATTCCTACGATTTGTTTGATGTTGTTCATTACAAATAAACGTTATATTTAGTGTCACATCCAATTAAGGTAATGTTTTGGTTTTAGCCCTCTTCTATATTTCTTGGCAAAACTTGCGACGTGTGTGGTCCACTTCCTCCAGGATCTCGGATATGAAGAGAGGACTTATTTTTTTAATTACAGTTCTCAACACTTCCTTACCAGCATCATCTGAGAGGAAATCGTGTGCTGCAACATTAGTTCCTTTCTCTTAGTTTAGACAAACAAGCTGCACAGTTCTCTTCTAGTTACCTATGGGCGAGAAGTTTGGAAGTTAACGCAGCGTGTATATTTAAAGAAATCAATAGAAAAATCGTAATAACGTTCAACTAACGATAATTTACTTCAACTCGGCATAAAGCTCACAATAAATTTCTGACGGGCATGACACTTCATTCCTACGTAGACTAACGTCGTGTAATTCCGAATTGGTTTTAGTAAAAGCACAATAAAATGGGCATATACAGTATGTTGCTGGCGCTAGTACATCCTCAAAACCTGCTGTTAGCAACAAGATAAGATAAGAAAATACAATAACCGTCTTGAACTCGTTGACTATATTGTCAACCGTGTTGGTTAGCTTAACTGGATAGCTGGTGCTCAACACGTACGCTAACGTTTTCTAAGAATTCTCGAAAGCGCGAAAAAACGCGCATATGAAATTTTGTACACTGTTCACCTACATCCATAGCTAAATTTTTCTTGTAGAATTAACTGTACATCTGTGTTCGCTCTTTTTATATTTATGGTGTAATCAAAAGTATGAAAACATATGATTCGTTAAAAAGACACAATGAAGTAAACAATATATAATTTTAAAACTGAGATTTTAAATTGAATGATGTACACTTTTTAGAAAAATATACGCGTATTAAAATTAAACTCTGAAACAAAAATGTATTGCATTGAATTAGTGTATTTTGTTGCAAATTCCCACGGAACAAAATTCTACCACACTAACGCTAGTTTAGGACTTCTGGAGACACAACGAATGGACTGATTTAATTGAAATTTGGTAGAGTTGTAAAGTAGATAAAAAAGATTGAAATGTTTATGTTTTGAACATTATATAAAAACTGGATTTTTGAAATATTGGAGCGTACAAAGCCATTCGGGACCTCTGTGCGTCATTCTTAGCGCCCACGCAGACTGTTTTCCATTCTTCCTTAACAACTTGAGTCCTTTTTAAGTTTTCATCACCACATTATTTAAAATTACTCTGCTCTTTCTTCTCGCTATGTTTAATAATAGTAATCACAGAATCAATAATTCAGCTTAATTGTGACGCAGATATTTAAAAATATTAGCTGGCTTGACCAAATAGTAAACAATACTAGTAGAGAGAGCATAAGTCGACAACATGAAAGGTAAAGCCATTTAAATTATTTATTCGTCGCCATATCGACATTTTTAAAACAGTGGTGGGAAATTGTTCACACTTTGAAAGTGCGTCACTGCGGTACTTGTGCCCTGAGCTCATGCCTACTGGTAAACCCAGCCTGGTTGTCAAGTGTACATTTCTCATGTTTGTATACATATTGTGCAACTTTGACAACCAGTTACGTTATAACGAGATAGGTCATTTAGTTTACTACGTTGAACACAAATAAACGAGATGTGAACGTATCAATCATTAGGGACTGTAAATCAACTAACATTTAAAGTGATGGTAAAAAATCAAATTGGTTGTCGCAAATATTAAGGTTAACAGAATAATATTATAATGAAGATTTATTTTTGTTTTATCTCCGCTACCCCCTGAAGTAGGCTGCGAGTGAAGCTAGCTTCGTAGAGAAAATTTGGTATCGTGTGATATTTTGATTGTTTCTAGATGCTAATAGGTGTTAATTCAGTTAACGTGCCTAAATAGTATTGAGATGAGGGTAAAGTGAAAGCTTACATAATTTTTCCAGAAATTATTTGGCGGGGGTTGTAATATTTGTAACTAAGCATAGCCGCAATAATATTAAAACTGTGTGTACAGGAATGAACAGGAATAGCTCACAGCTGATGCACAAAATTATGTACACTTTTACAGTGCAGATTACATATAAATACAATATAGTTCCGCTGCAGTCACGTATTCATCATCCTCATACGAGATGTCAAATGATTATAATAAACGCTATATTATATGGGCATTTATTAATGGTTCCTTTCAACAACTTGTTTTAAGTCCTTAAATGACATTGAATTAAAATTGTTATGTCGCATGGTTAACTGTTGGTGACGGTCGCAAAATACGTTTTGATGGTGACATTTTTAAGTCTAAGGAAACAAAAGAGAAGACTCACTACATGGAAAAAAGATACGAGTGAAGTCATTTAAACTTTACTCTTAAGAGGGCATGGTACATAATTCAACGCTTTTAGCATTAATCTACAACTGTAGGTTTCTTGAAGCCAATTTGCGAAAATTAAACAATAGCAATCCTAGACAATAGTTTTAACTAACGTTTTAAACACAATTGTTTCCAGTGTTACGAACTTCTGAGGCACAATCTCTGACGCCGGAACCTCGTGCATTTAACTGCGGCGCAAGAGATCACGCGTAACGAATTAGTAATTCGGGATAAATATTTACTCATAAAGTTGGCAAATACCGTTATCTAGGATTGTCATTGAGTATTTTATCCATATTGGCTTCGAAAAAAGCGTAGAAATTAATTGTTGTTTTCAGCTTTATTTATCTTACACACGCTCTTAAGCAAATACCGAAGTAATCTTGCAGTTGTGTACATCAAAATGAAAAACCGGTTAATGTAAAATGGAAACAAATTTCATTAGTTATGATTTTAAGATTAAAATCAATTCACTATGCGTTTAGTTCTTAGACATATATATGAATTATTCGTATATGATTTTTATATTTGGGTATCCTAGCAGAATATACATAATGGCGACCGAAAAACTATATATATATATAAATTTTTTTTTTCGATTGTGTGTTTACATCAAATATAGCGAAACATACAACTATTTATTTCCAAGAAAGTGAAGACTTCATTTCCAGGAAAATCACGAATATTTCCAGGAAAATCGCGACTATTCAGTTCCAGGACTATGACTATATATTTCCAGGAAATTCTGTCCCCAAAATGAGATACTTTTGAGTGACGCAAGGTGAAAAGGTTTTCTGTATTTATAACAAATACCGGCAGTTTCGCTGTTTGTACCCCATCGTCCTTCATGAATGTCTAAAAAGTTAACACCGAACATTCTCACATAGTAAGTCCGGGGTATAGGGGGGGGGGGGTGTGAACTTGTTTTGTTGACGCCGAAGATAATTTGCGGCTGCCCTTGGCGTCTGATACTCCACTCCTGTTTCGTACACAACGCTGTTATATGCTCGGCTTCACAAACAATCAACCCTTAATGCTTCGTTACAATGCCATTAATTACAGTATATCATGACCTCACTCAATTTGTGTCTTGATTCGGCGACCTTTAATTGACGTTTATAACGCATTGCTCTGTGGAGGAAGCACATGTAATATATAACAAAGTTTGTCTTCTATGAGTTATTGTGCTATTCATCCGACTTCGATGAAAGTTTAGCGAGTTGTGCGTGTAACCGCAAAGGTTTCTGTATGAAAATATTTGGTTGGGTGGGAGGCGCAAAACTGGAATGAGGGACAGAAGGAGGTGCCCAAAAATTTACTGAGAAGAACTATGGCGAGTTGGGCGTGCACCCACGAAGCTTTCTGTTAAAATAAAATAATCAGGTAGGAAAATCGGGAGAAGAGAGTAGCAAAACGGTGTAGATGGGTAAAACGGAGTACCCAAAACATTTAGTGCAAGATACTTTTGTGAGTTGTGAGTGCGTCCACAAAGGTTTCAGGGGAAAAAAGTAGGCAATATAAAACAATTTAATGGGCAATGCAAAGCATTCTGAGAAGGCTAGTCCTAAATATTTATTATTTCCGGAACACGGTGTGAATGTACCATACGTTCGCAAGTGACGTTTTACTTTTAAACTTGTATTAAAGTACATGCCGCCATCGACTTTAATTTTCATGTCAGTGTGCCTACATTGCTGAAGTATCTTATTGACTAGTTGTAATACATTCGAAGTTATGAACAAATAACTAGTCCCACGCTCAAAAGAGTATTCACTAACACCTAATTTTTTCCGACAATTTATTTATGTAGCAATATTTTTCTTTTCTCACTGCCCAAAATAGTTTTCATCGGATAGCAAACCCGTATCTTCCTGAATGAGAGTTGAGTTTTCGACCTGTGTGCCGCGGTGTTGGGAAAAGCGTAGGATAAAGTCGGGTTAAGGATCGAACGACATTATCAACAACTGGATTTGATTTTCAATGCGCACCACTTAATACTTTAAAAACAGCACTAGTTTCGAAATTATAACCGTATCATTTTCAAGTAATTACAGAACCTTTTACCGCAGTGCTGTTCTGAAATATGAACTGCCAACGTCCCAATTATAAGTGAACGTACACCTGTAGAAATGCAACTAGTCAGTGAAAATAAACGCGTGGTGTGTACCCACCGGGTTTAGGTATTTACTTTATCTTGTTCATTGCCACTGCGTTAACAAAAAAAGTCAGTAAGGTTATGTTACACATGTTTAGAAATTACATAATTAAAAAAAATAAACTGATACTTTATGTACACCTGTGTGTACGGAGGTGAGAGGGTTTTACGGCCCTTTAAGGTCACGACTTCCTATTTATGCTGTTTCGTGATTTTAATTTTTTTAAATCCTGAAAGAGAGCAGATATGGCAAAACCGTTACACAGAAATGTTGGAAATTGGTTGTATTATGTTTTTAAGTTTAAGTTTTTATAATTTTGGCTAATTATCGACAAAATAAAACATTCTTAAATCAATAACTAGCTAAAATTATAAAACCTTAATTTAAAAAACTAGGCTGCATAGTATAAAAAATATCGAAGATTTCTATGTGACTTTATTGCGATGTCTGCTCCTTTTCAGGATTTAAAAAATTAAACTTACTAAAGTAGTACAAATAGGGGCCCCGTGGCCTTAAGAGTGGGTGGTATATAATTCAGCGCTAAAATATTCAGTTCAGAATTTCAGGTTTCTCGAAGCCAATACGCAAAATAATAATAATAATAATAATAATAATAGTAGTAGTAATAATAATAATTCCAGACAATAGTATCTCTGACGCCGAAATCTCGTACATTTATTTGCAGCGTAAGATATCACACTTAACAAATGCGTCATTCCGGGTAAATGTTAAAGTTGGCATGTTGTGTTGTAGTTTTTCTATACTGGCTTTCAAAAAGTGTAGACCTCATTTGTAGAACTCTGCGCTTATTTATCTACCACGCCCTCTTTAACAACGAGGTCTTCATAGTCGATGGAGGTAAAATGAGATGAAAGGACAACGCAAATGATATGCTTGAGCCAGGATTCTAACCCAGGACCTGCCGCACTATTGTCCGGCGCCTACGCTACGGATGCCGGCATGTCAGTATGGAAAAAACAACGGGGAGCAATAATTATAGTAGACTTATTAGTGCCAAATAATGAGCTGTTTATGAGAATGTTTGAACTTAACTCTTTTTGCTTAAATGTTTTTATTAATCACGTGGCAGATATTTTTGGGTAATAGTTTTCATGTAGCCGCAATGTAACACCTTAAAAAGTGTGCAACAGTTACGTTACTGTGTTTATTCGAATCGGTATTATAATCGCCAAGAATACGAATGTTTATAGAGAGTGGTTGATGTTTTTGGAAGTGATAAAACAATTGTTCTAAATTTATTGGGGCAACTATGCAAAAAGTTTGTTTCTTTTTTTCTATTTTATTGTTAACAAATTTAAAATATAGAGGATGGGAACTGTAAAAAGAGGGAGATAAAAATATTTGCTTGCATTATTTTTACATAGGCTAAATATTTCGTAATTGAAAACTGGCGGAAAAAAGTAAAAAGGCGCGCACTCTATTAAAGCGAACTGAAGCGGACCAAAGTTTACAGGTATTGATTCTAACGATACGTATATTTGAAAACGCGATTATCGTTTGATGAGGTATGGAAATTCGGAAATTATTTTCACATGCCTTATTTTTCTCCAAAACCCTTTTCGAAGTACTTTCGAATTTGTACGGAGATAAATTTACAGGTAGTGATATGCTTCAATTATCACGAAGGTCAATAGAATCAGCAATCATCACAGTCGATTAATTTGTTCGTTGTTTCAGTATGGATAATACTGCTACAGGAATAATAACGCAGGAAATAATTTTAAATGGTTTTCTCGAGTGTTTTTTTTATAACGAACATACATTCATAGAATTCAGGGCATGTAAAAATGCTTTAAAATATCCTTGGCAATGTGGGCTCCACCGAGATGGACAAAAAATGCAGTGATGACAGGTGTTGGGTCGGCAGGTACTAGGCCCACCGAATGCAATTTAACGTGCAAACCCCTGTTATTGTAATCGTAAGTCCTACTAGGTAGGCAGCGGTGTTCATAGACAAATCACGTTAATTTCGTGACAATTGTTACAAAATGCCGACCGTATTTAATAATGTAAATTCTGCAATATATGGCCACTTATTAGTTAAAACGCCCAGGAAATTAAATGTTTAAAAGTAAAGCAGCACGGCTGCTAAAACTTCGTCAGATTAGTTGAAATGGTAACGTTTCTAAATCTCTTGTGGTATCACAACATAATCCAGTATTGTGTGTCTCCCTTACGAGCAAGCGTGTATCAGATACATTTTTATTAATCAGGGATGCGGCACGGTAATAAAACATCCCGATGGTATCTAGCAGAGTTACGGCGGCCTGCGGTATTTTATGTGAAAGCAGAGCAGTGAACACAGCCACAAAGCCCTCGGCCGTGGAACTTCCTGTGGCCTGTAAATAATGATTTGAAAGCCTAAGACTGACGGGTCAACGTATGCGTTGTGATATCGTGATCATTCACACTCCCATTGGATGCAGTTTTATTTCTTTTGTGTTACTCGCCTAACGGCAAAAACTGTCGGCGATCCAGCTAACGGTCGTGTGTAGTCATTATGAGTGAGATCTCACATTCATATTATTGGTGCTTTGTCGGACATTTGGGCTTTGACATAGCAGCGTGAAAAAGCTGTAGGAAGAGTATTACTTGTGTGTGTGTGTGTGTGTGTGTGTAGGCCATTCGTGATAAGTGGAACACTAAACACCACGGGTTCCTGTTTACGGTGGTATAACGAAATCAATTTTTAAATCCTAAATGTGAGCAGATACCGTTAAACAGTTACGCAGATATGTTGAAAATTTTTTACAATGTAACGTACTGTTTTCAATTAAAAAAATTACTTAATTCTGGCTAATAATAAACTTGGAGATTTTTCTTGTCGTAGATAATTATCCAAAAATTATGAAATATTTAACTTCAGAACAATTACGCTACCTAGAAAAATAATTTTCAACAAATCTGTGCTTTGGGTTTACGATATCTGCACGAAAATACTCGAAAGAGCAGCTTATTAAAAAGACGTTAACTTTAGGTTTTCCAAAATTTTAACGTTTATTTAATAAATTGCATGCGGCAACAGTCGTACCACTCGCTTTAGATGCGTTGTAATGAGTTCGTAAATACTTATTTTTAACAAAACTGTTCCACATACATCAATTGTACCAATATACAAAAATAAAACGTACTTCGGACGAGGACAGAATGTCGTTAAAGGCACCATGGTAGTTAAAACACTGTTTCTAAGCTCTGAATACAGCTCGAAAACGGCCTTTTCGGACTGCCTTACTTCAAAATGTACTATCCGGATGTATGTGAAACTCGTATACAGATGTGCACTGAATTTGCTACTGACTGCCACTAGTAAAATTATGCGGTCCCCCGCTTAAAGACTCGCAGTAAAATTGGACAGGCGGGAAACTTGCACGCTAGTTCAGTGCTAGGCTCAAGTGACACTGCGGCATTAAATGCACGCTTCAAGGTCGTCCTTATGTCTGCGTCACTTCTGAGACTCTTAATACGTAGGCAGGGAAAAAATTCATAATTTTATATTTGTATGAAATAGTGTTAGTTTTGTAGACATTACTTAAGAGTACATTTACCTCTAACGAAAAAAATTAGCTCATCCAGTTTTCCCGTAATGTCACTTCAAAGTCAAAATTTGTATATTTTTACTTCATACAAAACTTGAAAACCAGTAATTATAATGAAATGGAAAAACTCTCATCAAAACTACACGTCATCGTCTACGGCTTGAAGCATATACAAACCCATTATAAAAAAAAATTTTGTGTTTAAAATAAATTTTTAAAAGTACCAAAACAATTTTAAATTTTGAAATTCGTTTATTTAATATAAACATTTTTTGTAACGGGTTTTATATTCTACAAGCTACAGACAGTACCACGTACCAGAGATAAATGAGTTGCAAACGTGGTTTATAAAGTCACATGTGAGCTCCTACATTGGCAAGATACTGAAATAGATAGGAAACGCTGAAAACATTTTTATGTAGGGCGTAGTGGAAGTGCTCACTGTATCACGAACACACTATATGTGTAAATGTGTTTGCTTATTGTCATACTGTGCCAACTATCATAGTATGCTGATACCGTAGCATGACATGTCATTTGTTCAGATTTATTCGCAGCTTATTTTCTCAACGTTGACTTAAGTGAATACACGGCTCTATAAACGTAATATGTCAGTGAGATTGTCCCGGTTTCTTTATTGCCGGGGCTGAATATTCTGTCCGAAATAATTCTGTTTACTTCCCCCAGGAGAAGTATTTGAAGTTATTTCTTTTTTGTTCCCTAAAAAATGTTAATATTTAAAGTAAATCATTATATACACCAGTAAACGTGCATGCTAAGAGAAATAATATTTGAGCAAATACAGGTTTTGGAATGCAACGAATGTAGGGGATGTAGTTAACTGCTTTTTGCTGCTGTGTAAAAACACTTTCCTTAAAGATTCTTGAATCCCAGAATTCGAAAATTTTTGCAAGAATCAAAATATTCGAAATAACAAAATCAATCTATAATATGTACGCGTGTCTTAGAGAGGATTTTTTTACAGTATTTTCACTTGCAGATTTTTATTTTGCGTTATATGCAACATTTTGCCCTAAGACTACGCAAATTTTTTAAGTTAACTGCAATATTTGAAAAATTGTACTAAAATAAGTAGAAGTAAACAGTTTACATGTTTAACATCCGAAATATAATTGTGTAAATGACTGGTTGAAAATTCCTACAGTTACACGTTAATTTGATACATATATCAAGTTGGTAGAAAATAATGCTAAATCCTTTGCTGCATAACGTTTTTACCACAAGAGAGTATATTTTATATTTGCCACACGATACGTTTTGTTGTATAAATAACTATCTTATAAAAAACACATCCCTAAGTTAAGTCTTAACAGTTGACTATTGATTCATAAATAACATTTCACGGGGTGTAATTTCGTGACGACAAAAATAACGAATTGTAAGATTCTCGATTAGGGTTGGTAAGTAAAGTTTGCGCGTGATATAATTATGTATTTGTCAAAGTTTAATTTAGTTCATAAACGGCACCTCCCGCCGACAGTTAACAGAAACGAAATGAAAAACAGGAACTTTTATGTGAAATAAGAAATGTTCCACCTGTCTGATTGTACGGTTAAACTGAATGCAGATCATGGACAGGGGAAAACTGTAATAGTATAAAAACGCACAGTAGCTTAGTTTCAAACCTTAAAGCTGCGGCGTGTAGTGCTGTTTGTTTGTAAAATTTGTCAACTTCAAACATTATTTAACAACTGAGTAGCAGGTGTTTTATATAATTCCATTATTTCATAAATACTTTGTCCCTTTTGGCCTGTCTGTAGCTTAGGATATAATTGACAGTACGTTTTTTTTCGGGGGTGAATTTGCGTTTGAATGCGCTGCATTGTCCGCTGTGGCATTCATAAATCTGCCCACCCGTGCATTGTTTAATTCGGGCCTCTGACACGTCAGGCTTCAGGGCATGGCCCATTTTCCGCAAACGTAGGGGGAGGGGAGGGGTTTATTTACCGGAGAGCAGGGACAAAGGCTAGTCAGTCATCGTTTTGACTCTGCTTTAAGCTTCCGTCATATTGTTAATATTTTCACGCATCAAACTCCTACAAAGTACACTTGTCAAAGAAGGTTTGGTGCTGAATGTTGTCAGTGCTGAAAATGTTTGGGAAAGTTTGAAAACTTTGTTTGAAGTTGTTTAATAAAATACTTTATATGGAAGACTCGTAAAATTCCTTTTATTTCGATGGGTCCAATCGATCGGGATCCGCGTACTAAAAAAATTCGTTATATACCCGTTAAAATTTAAAAATTAACCAATACAAACTGCCAATGTGAGTTTCATAATTCTCTCATCGACATCTTGAACACCGGGCTTACAGTATCACGTCATTGTGATTGTGATAATATCTAGTGTTTATAATTGTTTTTATTGTGTGTTTCGCACTCGGATCATACAGGATTAGCTAAGATTTGATCGAGAAGCTGCTCCTGATGACTTCCAGGAAGTTTAGAAACGTATGTAATGTTACCGTTTGAACGTCTGAAGTTGAAATTCGAGATAATATCGAGACTTGTCGTAAGTACCTAATGTCGACTAGTTGACAACCTTGCTCGCCGTGTGTTAACACGTTATCGACAACAGGAAGACTGGTAAGAGTGTTGGGAGAGTTACGTGGCGGTATGAAATGTGTACGAGGCGGCGCAACGGTTAGCTTCGGCGTGTGGGGGTTGGTAAGGGAATTGGAGTGGGCAGAGAGGGAGGGTGTCTTGATTTACTGGACGTGGATTACGGGTGGTTCGTGACGTAAATATCAATTATCAGGCGCAGGAGAATCACTGTAGTGTCACAGTACTGCGGCAGCTGCGAACAACACCCAGCTACTCGGACAAAAAAAAATCCTTGCAGATGTTTGTCTAATATAGTCATAAAACATCTCAGATGAAACGGATTATTTATTTTATTGGTGTAAACTGATGTGTTTTGCTGGTTATATGCCACTGCCAGCAAATTTTGCAGAAAATCAACATTTACATAAAATTTCTAACCACAAGAAAAATATATCACCAAAATAGAAAAAAAGCGACACTTTAGAAAGCCAGAAATAGCTGTGGTCAACAAACGTACAAATAATTCCGAAGTACGACTGTAGTGGGCGTACAATGGAAACAAAAATTGAGGTAAAATGAACGTTAAAACAGACACGGAACGCAGAACAAACAAGGTGTCTGAACATGATGTGAATGATGGGCAAAGACGAGGACAATACAAATGATCACAGCGTCAGAAATGACTGTGGACAAGACAACACCACGAATATAACAAGACGATAATAGTAGGCTTACTTCGACAACAACTACGACGTTTCAGGAACTGGTATATGTTCCCGTCCTCAGGCACACGAACAAGCTGAAGAACTCCAGCAGACTGGCTGTCTGGCGACTCCAATGTTCCCTAGCAATGACGTAACTACAGCCAAACACACCAGTTCATAGTACAACCCCATTGCAAAATAATTCAAAGATCCCATCATTTTATTTTGCATTGCGTCTCGACCTACAGCGAGGCCATCAGAGAAGGTTGCATACAACTCCGCACTGGAATTGAATTGGACGAGGTCTTGACTATGGCATTTGTTGAAAATCCACTCCAGAATTTGTTCGGAGCGATTTCGGGAAACCATGGCAAACCGAAATCAGGATTACCGGAGTAGGAAACCGAAACAGGATCCTCCCAAATGTGAGAAATTGACTGGAACCAACCCCAGTTAATTCGAAGTGAGATATTTTAGGTCAGTCTTAAGGCTACATCTACGAACCAGAGTTTTTCTGGCTTCTTGTCTCTCTCTCTCTCTCTCTTTATATATAATACGATTATCTCAGAATAAATGCATAATTTGGCGTGTTGGTTCTCATTTACATTAATTTATCGAATTAATGTGTAATAAAAATTACGAGCTCTTTAAGGTCAAGTGAAAACCATTTAGAGCAATATTAGTTTTTTACGTTCAGGGTATTTGTTAATTTCAGTCACTGTTAGCATGCAAATGTTGACTTATGACTAACAAACAAAGTGATATATTTCACTGAATTAAACATTTAACTTTTGGAGCGAAACCGAGATATGTTTATTAGTAGTCTCCTTGAAAGATTACTATACTGTGCACACGCTGTGACACGCAATTTACGCGGAAATACAAATTGGTATAACGTTGGTCAGAGGAGTTGGGTCGAAGCCTTACAATGTGGTGATCCGGTTTTGATTCCGGGTAAGTTGCTCTGATTTTTCGTAAGTTAGACATATCGGAAGTTTCCGTTCGCCGATGGGTTATCGCGGGCAACTATTACATTTCCCGCTTCTGCATTACGTCGCTACTCAATCTGCACAATATTCGCCGCATCCATCAACCTCTTACGCGAAACTGCCAAATGTATTCACAATTATTTTAACTACTAAAAAATCACTCTCAAAACTATCCTGTTTTTAAAATATGACAGGTATATTTCGGGGCGTCTGAAAATTGATACAAAAGTTGTTTCAGAATGCTCAGTCCGAAAAATACCACCCTGATTCGCGAAACCGAAATCCAGTATCTTTTGTTTGGATGTGTGGGTTATACGCCTTATCTGACAGGTCTGGTTTTTTTACTAGCGTGTACAGTTCAATTCTCCTAGGCCACATTCAATTTGCTGCTGACAGCAGCTGAATTTATTAACGAGTGTTTCTTTAGATATTGGGGCTACTGGCCAGTAACTGAAATGGCGTTTGGGTTGGAGGCTAAACGACACGTCACTTCCTGCTGAATCTACTGGCGTGCAGGTCAGGCAGTCTCAACAGTAGCAGACGATATAAACATGGCGGATATATGACGATGGTGAAGATATAGATAGTGTCACAGCGAATTTTAAAATATGGTTTGCTCTCCTATGCAGTAATTCTTTTCTTCCTGTATGTTTCACATTTTGTTTAAGAGTGGTTTGTAAAATAAAGTTTATTACAAATGTAAAAAATGCCTGTTTAAATAAAATAATTTTTTAAAGTGTTCAAGTAATAGTTTTTTTTTTTTTTTTCATATTTAAATGTAGATGTCATTATTTATACTGGCAACATTACTGATACGAATTTCATCCGAGTTCAGCTACTGAGATTGCTGAGTACTAATGATGTTCCATTTAGCTAATTACTGCCCAGTCATCTCGGTAGAAAATTTAATATGGCCATGGTAAGCAGAGCGACATATGCTTTGCCTGAAATAATGATGCATAATGTTTTTGAGAAATACGTTGTAAATAATGCGCTCGTTTACACGAGTTAGTACAATTATATTGGTTGTCTGTCTTTGCCTGGCTAATGTGTATACATTATGTACACACTCGCACACACTTTACTGTCGGTACATTTTGCCGTGAGTTACGACATTACACTTCTTCGAAAATTGTAACTTACTACACCAATAAACTTAATTTGCCTGAGAACAAGTATAGCCAAAAATTGAGAAACTCGTTCATTATTTGAGATTAATTATTTGCAAAGTTTTTTTGTGAGGTTGGTCATGTAGAAATAGCTCATCAAAGTTCATAAATTTAATTAGCATAGTTTCCCCTCGGATGGGTTAGCTCATCCTATTAGCACTAAGACTGACACCCGGGAGTCCGTGGAATTCAAATTTGCGTTCTAATATTTGCCCCTAAAAGTTTCCAGAGTTTCATTTCTGAACGCATGTTGACAGACAATAAGTGCTAGGTTTTGCGTCATCTATAACTCATTTCATTTGCAACCAGGAATTATGGAACAACCTGTATACACGAGTCGTGTAATATGAAAATTCGCTGAAAAAAAAACCAGGGCCTCGCTGTGAACAACCTTTACGTAACTTGTAAAGCCAGAAATACGGGATAATTAAGTGAAATGTTAGTACATGTTATTAACTGGAATACATCACCAATCACCATCAAACCACTAAAATGCAATCACTGAAACAATTACTATTCTGCCTGTGGTTCCCGCCTGAGCTGTTTCGACTGAGGGCTGAGTATCGGAACGTTGTTAGTGCAGCGTGGTGCGCATAATGCAGGGAACGGATTGCGTGCAGTGTGTGTAGTTTCGCTTCTCCCACTGCGAGGTCCATACAGGCGCATTCCCTGGGAACTGGAGGCAGCTGGCTCTGGCCCTTTTGTCATGCGGTGAGCATTGTGCGGCTTGCGGTGGCGTTGTTCCTGCTTTGCGGCGAGCACAGCGATGGCACTGAACAAAAATAATCGCCACATTTTCTGCATCATGACGCCATCCACACAGAGCATCACAAACTCCGGTCATGCACGTCGAAATTTTCCTCTCGGTAATACTACATGCTTCATAGCAACACCACGACGTTAATGAGACGAACAATAACGACCGCGTATTTCAACTTAACATAGTAAAAATACTAATTAGTAACAAGTTATAAACTATAGTTTTACGACTGAAGGCGCGAAGAACTATAAGTGGTGAATTGAAAAATTCTCTTATTTCATGTCTGTAATTTCTTCTGTGCCCTACGTTCAGAAACTAATTAAAAAACAAGTTTCTACAAAAATAACTATTTTATGCATTTGTAAAATACTGTTAAAATAATTGCACTTAGGTGAGAGAAAATATTATTTATTAGTACTCGTACATGATTAATTCACTTTGTCATTTCAATAAAACCTTAGCCAGACTTTGAATTTGGGAAGGGGATGCGGTGATTCTCGAAAAAGTAAAGGTTTGTTCAGATGCCAGTACCGGGTACTGTTATTTTCTGTAATATTTTTACATCTACCACATCATGGGTCACATGTAAGTTAATTTTTCGTAAGAACTTCGTCGATACACACGAGCTACAGATCTATGCTGAACCTGCCCGCGAAATGACTTGGATATAATTATTCTAATTTTTGTGCACAAAGTTTTTTCAAGGTTAATTAAATTTTTCTTAAAGCAGTGATACAATTTATACTTCCGTGATACCCTCTACGTACACAAGTTCAACTTAACGTTGATAATTATTTGTGTTACCGGTAGGTTTAAATAGTAATTTACATTGTTCAATTAATGATGGAAATAGTAAAACAATGTATTTGATTATACATACATAATACTACCTTTGTGTGTTCTGCGGCATGTAATAGTGACTACACTGATAGTAATAATACTGGACATTATATTTACAAGCATTTAATTAATTTTCAGAACGAAAAACACCACGTATTTGTAATATAACGCGTTCAATAACCAACCCTAGGCGTGCACATAACCCTGAGAAAAGAACGCTAGTGAGCGGGCAGAAGTGCAAAGAGTAGGATAATATTTTCGCAGCCGTAAACTTACAGTATACGTTAAAGTGACGTTGGAATAACGTCTTGGATGTGTTAAACAAATTTACTTAAAGTAACTAATGTTGGCAACATTTTACAAACTGAGCGAAGAGAAGACATTTTGGGTGCTGCTGAACATCTCTACCTAGACCACGCTGGTGAGGATGAAGTGAGAATAGTATACAAAACAGCGTTGGAATGAAAGGATTGAGGACACGGGATTGCTTCGAGAAAACCCGCTGGCCATCTGCCAAGTTTTCCACACGCGAAAATTGCGAGTGATGCCATAGGGAAACGAACTCAGATCTTCGTGGAGAGATGGACGTACACCATCGAGGACCCTATTTCACAAATGAAGACTTTGAACGCGTTTTAATAAATACATGGCACGCAAAATATTTTTTTTCGTAGTGGAAAAAATGGGTATAGCTGAAGGACAGCAACTTCGAGAGGTGATTCCTCACGGAAAAGTAGAAAATATGTGGGACTATGTCTACTGTAATGGACGAACGATTTTATGCAAGGAGAGGATGACCACCCCTATTATTTTCATAAAGGATAGAGGTTTGAATAATAATTTCTTTACAGGTCTGAATAACTCTCAGCATGCCCATATAATCGTAACGGAATTTGAAACTCGATTTTCAAGGGCTCTTACCTTTCGTACGACTAACTTCGGAATGCTTTCTGCTTACATTCTCATGAGTAATCAGCTCCGAAGTTCTGGTTGTAAATTTCCTTCGTGGTTATTGTATAAGTTTATATTCCCCAGGAGCGTTTGTTCTGGCCTTCTTAAATGTATATACCGGGTGAGTGTACCACTTCTGTTATTTCATATGCTTCCAATAGTAGGCTATGTTCCTAGGTTAGTAGGGACATGGGAATCTTTTGCCGAGAGTTCTTCGGGGTGAGTACCATTTAGACATCCTGTTACATTACAGAGAAGCAGCTAGATGGTTGAGGTGAGTTCAACGCAGTAAATTCTTTTGCAATTTTACGAGAAGCATTTTGTAAACTGTCAAACGCAATTATGTCCGGTCTACAAGGAGAAATGCCGCATATCTCCAGTTTGGTATTTTACATTTGAAACACCTAAAAGAGTGAAAATTGTATGAAATAAAATGAACTCGGTGGTGTGTTACATTTTATAAATTTTATGTACTTTTACAGATAAACTTCTTTGGAAACTAGGTATGTCAAAAACATTTTTTAAAGTCATCACTAACAATTGATGTGAAATTTACCAGTTGTAAACATACAAGAAGTGTATGTAGATTTACAAAAGTTACTTGAAAATCAGTAGATCTATTTTTTTTATTTAATTTGGTTCTCTTACGTTTAAGGCGTTGGTAGAGGTTCGTAGGTAGATTTATAAGAATATCATTTAAACATGGCACTGGCTATTCGTGGTGTTAAATTTTTTTTGTAAAAGTATAACAATTTTATCTTATAATATAACTGTTCAATATTATAAGAATTAACTTCAATCCACAAATCCAAATCAAATGTTTTTTTTCATTTACTTCTAAAGCGCTGCGGAAAAGATTAACCAAAAATTTAAATTGTTTTAATAATTTTTATAGCTGTAAGAGACATACTTGGTTTCGTAGACATACATTATGACTATTTTTACGGCAATAAAAATATTTTAGCTTTCATAGTTTTTGTGTTATGAGATGTTTAAAGGCTACGCTACAATTGATTTAGCACAGAATGTAGCACACGCACAGGAATTCCAAAGCACGGTTTCCAAATGCGGCACGCTGCAATGCTCGCACAGAAAGTTTGGTAAAAAGTAATATTTTTCTGTGCCTATGCGCTGTGTGCCGTGCGCAGCCAATCAGAACATGGATACCACCGGGTCCAAAAGAAAATAAACACGGATGAAAATACAAGCTAATTTGACTAACGTTTGTAAAAATTCGCACCAAAGTTAATAAATAAATTAATTCGAAATGAATTTGTTTTGAAGGTTTATAACAGTAACTGTAATGTTAAAAAAATTAATTCACTCGATTTTATGTTATAAATTTACGAAGAAGTTATTTACGAAACGCAATAACAATAAAAACGTTCAGAATCGGTGATACAAAGGCACACATGTATTATTTACCGATGTAGATTGTTTACGTTTTAACAACCACATCCCGCTATTTCTGTGTGTGTGATGTTTCAATTGTAGATTGCAACTCAATGTTGTGCATGTGCTGTTTTCTGTGCTAAATCAACTGTAGTGTAGCCTTTAGTCCAATTTAACGTTAAACTGTTTTATTCTAGAAAAACCAACTTACTTACCGAAATATAATAATTCACACCGAAGAAAAAGGGCACAGGCTAAGACGTATAAAATCTGAATTTAAAAGTTTTTCATAAAAAAATTACAATTAAAAAACTAGCTAATTTTCTGAAATGGTTAAAACGCAAAAAAAAAAAGTAAAATAATTTAATGCAGTTTTTATACACGTTAAAAAGTGTCGTAATGTATGTCTACAAAACAAGCCATGTATCGCACAAATATAATTATTTTCTCGGCGAATGTGGCCTCTAGCTTTCGGCCACGGCCAATAGCCATAATTAATAGTAGAAAAAAGTAAATAATTAGAATAAATATCAATTAACAGAAAAAAATCGAACTCTAGAAGCTTCCAGAACATCACAAACACGTAAGAGTGCCGAATTCCCGACGCAGGATCAAAAAACCCGAACCGCCCACGGCGGTGGCTACTGAAGAACTTGCACAAATATAAAATTATTAAAATAAATATCATTTTAGGTGAACCTCTCCGCTAAGCAGAAAGTTAATACGGTGCCAACCTCTGAAAAGTTTGTTGTCCCCTTAATGACAGCAGCTCAACTTGCGGCAGAATTTTCCCTTTAAAAATAATATTAAGTTTCTTAACCTACAGTAGATTTCACTTTAATCTGAATCGGAGCCGCTATGCATTGGTACCAAAATAAGAACAGGTATAACTATTCTAAACCTTCTGGAAGCGATGGTTGGCGAAGTCTCCGCCAGGGGCGCTTAACGCAGGCGGTCTGACGACGAGTCAGCCAGTTTAATTCGGGCAGTACAGTAGATGTGGTGCGGGCGTGGTGGGTCATAATTGCATTGCAGAGTTTTGAGGTGAAAACTGCACGACGACTGCGTCATCAGGTTAGTTCCTTTCAAAAACTGCCAACCAGCCAGCAGTTTATATTACGTATACAAATTTTTAAGTTTTTCCACACCAGGAAAAGTATACAGAGGACGTTCTTTGACCCACATTCCTACGGCCCGAGGCGATTTAACGTGCCAGTCCATAACAAAGTACGGCGAATGATTGTTATCAACTGGTCCGTGTAATGCAAATGGCAGATGGATGAAAAGTAGGTGGATATTATGAACTGCTGTCCTTGCTTGGTTAAAGTTTAGTTCTCTTGTAGAGTTTTCACAACAAACGACGACTTGAGGCCATTGCTCCTTCGCTTCTACGGTTATTATGATACTTTTAAAAATTTAAACGAGCAGATACCAATCTGCCTGGAAGTTTTCTTTAAAATTCATTTAACAAGAATTTTGTTACTTAAATAATTAACTAAGCATATTATTTACTGCCTTGAAAAAATTAGCCAACATGAATAAGACGATTTTAAACATAACTGCTGTGGCTGATTTTTGATATCTACTGTCGTTCGGACGTAAAAATTAATATCACTAAAAAGTAGAAACGAGAGAGTATGGCCTTAAACCGTTCGCTTCGGACACACACTTTAAAATTATACTTGTTTGGAACACTGGAGTAACGTTATTTAAAAGTTTGTTTGGTAGATTATCTCTGCAAATATCACAGAATACCTACAAACATGCAAAAATATCCACAAATAAATACTAATGTAGTACCTTGTTCATCTAATGTGCTGTAAATAAAGCTCCGGCTGCTTGTGAAATAATACGAAATTGCTTTTTATTCAGGGTGCATAAGATTATTACGGGTTTAAATTAAAAATTAAGTTTTTTTTGTTTGGGCCTGAAAATGTTGGAAAAGTAGGAAATTTTTAAAATTTTTTTAGCACTTCAATTATTTTCGCGTTACGAGGATTATAGGCTGATTATTTTTAAAGTTGTGGTTCAGTGCACATGTAATTTATCAATATATCTTAACTTGTGCGAGTTGCATTTTAGGTTTTTAGAATTTTTTCAAAACAGTTTTATGTAACGAATTTTTGTGTACTAATATCTCGCGGTACATGAAACTAAATTTGGCATAATTTTCCTGTGGAGATTGTAGTATAACCATTTCCCCTCCCCCCTCGAAAAATATAAAATTTCGTTCGAAAGCATAGTTGCACACTTAAAATCTACAGATACTTCAAATAAGTACTATAAGTATCTTAAGTCGTTGTGTAAAGATTTATTTCGTTCTATCGCTTTGTCCCTTGTGTGAAAAAATGTGTTCTGTAGTTGGCGTTTGAAAATGTGCATGAAGTTCCGAATATCTAAAATGTCTAATGAATGAAGGCACATATTATACCAGTTTTATCAAGAGACGTTACATCAAGCACGTCACCAAAATAGTTACTACTTTTCGGTTTTCAACGTACTGATAACGTAAAAAATACTAAAAGAACGTGAAATGTCAAAAAAAAAAGTGAAGTTGTGTAGTATACCATATTTAAGTTACTTCTACAGACGATTGTAATACTTATGGTTTTTACAATCTTCTATGACGCACGCTAAAATTGTACGTGCCACTTGGCGGGAATAAACGTGTCCGTATTCCATGCCTCAAGAATCATTAAAACATTAAAGTATTAGCCTAAAGCACTTCACAACTACATTCGCTCTCTGCAGTCCAAAACGACTATTTACTTAACAAAAGTATTTTTTCTAAGCAGGCACGTTTGCTAGTGTACACATTGCTTTACTCCAACATAAGGGTTTTTTTAGGGAACCGTATAAGAAGTTTACGTAAAGGCGTTGGTGATCAATAAATACCTAGACAGTTTATCGAGCTCAATGAGGACCTGTTGGTTAGGAAAGGTCTCCGGACATTCAGAAAACGAGGTATGTATTACTAAACAGGTTTTGCTCACTTTCTTCTCCCCAAGACGCCTGTTGTTGATACATTTTATTGAGAGTTCATTCGTTTGTTTGCTTCATGAGGCAGTCGTTTTGACGTCACAGAAGCCACGACGCTTATTGTCAGAATACCTTTTGTTATTCGTCTCGCGCGCTTCGCGTTGCTTCTGTCGCGCCATTGTGAACGCACCTAAACGGCAACGAAATGATACCGAACCTAACATTAACGATTCACAGTATAAAATAATAAATTTCCTGGACAAAACTCATTTGTAAAAAAAAAGTGTTTTGCAAACAATTAGGCCTAAATATCTATATTTCAAACATCGAAGTACAAACATTTCCTATCGACCTAATTTTATGACTGTAAGGTTATTGGAGATAGAAAATTTTTATGCGAAAAGTCAGGTAATGATATTTTTAATATTAGTATGTTATTATTTATTACTATTATTAATGTATAGCATATTTTTAAGCAGGCTTTAATGCAATGTGTTTGCAAAAAACGAACAAGTGAGAGATTTTGGTCAGCGTTAACATGGTTGTCTTCAGCGCTGGTGAGGGATGACATGAGGTGAGCATGAATGGAGCAGTGCCGGAATGAGAGAGCGGGGGAAACAGGAGATTTCCGAGAAAACCCGCCGACCAATAAACATCATTGTTATGCACGATTCCCAGATGTGAAAATCAGGGGTTCGACCCCACCGGGAATCGGGCCTGGATCGCCTTGGTGGGAGGCGAATGTTCTCACCATTCGGCCACCACGGCACAGCAAAAAAAAAAAAAAAAAAAAAAAAAAAGAAAGGAAAAGTGTCTAGAAATGTTGTAGGCTACAGGTTAATATACGAGTGTTATCTGTAGTAATTAGAAACTTAATGTAGTAAGTTCTATATTGAGACACCTGTCCATGCCATGGTTATGTGATATAAAAATTTAAAACTGTGTGTAGTGACGCTGTCTTAGACTGCCCTGTTCGACCACGCTTGATACTCTGAACGAGTTTGAAAAACAGGAAAACATTTTTTTTTCCTCGCCACATTTTCTGGTTTGGACGTCTTCTTGAATACAGAGGTTGATCAGTGAAGATTATATTGTAGGCATGTTTAAAAAAAAAAAAAAAAAAAAAAAA